>JACJUY010000084.1:187736-222377 GCA_014220935.1 Platorchestia sp. MABIK
TTTTAAGTAAAGAAATAAAAAGATTGCTGATAATTTATCATATGTCGGGCCCTCCCGAATTATTTATCGGTAATCCTGGCCCCTCCCCGAAATTTTCGGCTGGCTGTGCCACTGGTAAAGTGAATTAATTCATTATGCTCACGTTTTGGTGAATGAGTTGTACATTTAATTTAATGTTTTGAGTCATAGAATGAACTATGAGTTGAGTGACAATTGTTTAAATAATTCAGATTACTTGTGCTAAAATTATTCTTGAAGAAATAGCTGCTAGTTGGGTCTACCGTTTGTTTTTCGAGGGAAGAAATTTAAAACTTCTTGAGCTTGATGCCAGTGCCGATTGCTTATACGACTCTTATTTATCACATAGTTATAAGTTACTTGTAAAAATGCGAAATTCTATGCAAACATTGGAATTGCTTTATTCGAAATCTTAGCCGTGTGTTTCCTGCGTGTGATCCAAACTCTGTGCATTTCGATGAAAGATCGTCTCTAGCAGCACAATTTGAGCGGCGCTTACAGTGCCTGTAAACTTCACCTCACCTCAGAAGTTAGTAACCCTCAAAAGCAAATTGCTGCTTGCTGCCGGATGAATTAAGGCGTTTAATTGTTGTGGGTTCTGTAGTCCAGCTTCATGACGGTGCTTCAGAAGATCTTTCCACAATAATTATTTTATTGCAATATGAATATTTTAAGGTGGCACAACACATTACTTGAATGTAGTAAACTTTCTTTAGGTAACTCTATTTAAGGTGTTGAAAGTATCTTAAATTATTTACAATACAACTGTTGACTCTTACTGTACGTCATGTTTATCATGTCGATACCTTGGAGGGTACTCAATGACAGAAGCAATGGCTGTCACTCGGTGGATTTATAGGATGAAATAAAATTCACTCTGAAAGGACCCCATTGAACGATGACCGACTTTTGCGTGGTGTAGCAACGCTGAAAGCGAATAAGCTTATAATACTCAGTGCGGGAAGACCTCCTGAGCCTATTATATTTCCTGTGTTTATCTCGTTCTCTTCATTGGGAGGACATTAGCGCATTGCACAGCGGATCTGATGAACGAGATTTTGTTCCTTTCTGTTTTCTAACTTTAATTTCGTCTCTTCGAGGTTTTAGCGATATCTCTTTCTCTGTTAACTACAGTAACGGAGGCGTCGATATTTTGCATTTCATAGTGACATTTACGTTACATTTAGACGACTTATTATTTAGACTACGTGATTCAATTCAGCAGGAAATGAGGTTTAACAATAGATTTTCAAACGAGATTATGACTGGTAGTCATGAATGGCCTAAATAACCTGACATTCTGCTGTAGTCAGCTCTGAATGTTTCAGTTATCATGGATCATTTGAAGTTTAAAACTGGTGTTGTACAGGCAGACCTTGTCTCTCCACACTATTTTTGCCCTTCACGTTCCTACTGCATCATACTGAGCGACTGAGTGTATTCAATGTTCTTGTTATTTACCCAACTTCTTGAGGTGTCATCTTACAGGGATATAAAATAAAGTAAGGCACCCATTTGTTTCCATGAGGAACATTCTGCAGTATTCATTTCTACGTGATGTTGAGAGATGGAAAAGTTATCCAAATTTCATCCGTCAGTTTTGAACTTAATCTGTGAATGGCTTCTTTGGAACGTTCTCAATAATCATTTATTTATGATGCAGTTTTGCGAGCTTTTGAGCTCCAATTGAATACTTATGTTCGACATGAAGTGGACTGCCGCCTCTCACGTGAGGTGTATAACGTAACTACGCGGTTACTGCAGGGCGGCAAAACCCAACTTATAAGCAATCAATTAACAGTTTGAATAACAGCTAACAATTTTCTTTGTTGTGATGGTAAATACGATCAACAGTATAACTTTGAGCAATATATTTCTATTAAATTAATCCAGAATGCTTCCTACATAGTTTTTCATTTTAATTTTTAATTTCAATGCGAGGTTTGGCACCGTGGACTAACATCTCTCGAGGACATTGTCAGACTCTATTCAAAGTAGTTTGATTTTATTTTATTTCAGACACGACTATGTAATATGATGTTTTTAATTGTTTTTCCAGTTTTTATAGAACAATTTTTTTTCAAACAAAATCAAATACTTTTTCGTGGAGTTGATTAAAACTCGCTCACTTGAGATGTTGTAGACGACGATGATTGCTTGCTAGAGAAGTTAAAATGGATGTCTAGGACTTGCATGCACAAAATGAGTTAGGGCCGATTTGTAGAAGCCGTATAGTTGTTTAGCAGATATTATTTTGCTGTGACATAATGCTTAGCGAAACTCATGAGCGAGAAGATCATGAGAAGCGTTAGCGTTCATCGATTCTTGATTCATTCAGTACATCCATGGCTTTGATCTTATCTGCTTGCAAAGTGGAGGCTATTCGTTAAGGTCAATCATCTTCAAATTAATCGCATAATTAATAGGTGCGAGTAGAACTGTTTCACTATGCGTTGGCGTGCATCTCCACTCCAATTTTATCAATGAAGGAACCTTATGGCTTTCTAGTGTATTTGATAATCGCTTTATTTTTCTAGCGGTGTTCCACCTGCGTCAATCAATTAACTCCTGAACCAGCTTTTCCGCAAAACCTGACATAAAATTTAATGTCAATTGTCAAGTTTCGTGTATTTTCTGTGTTTTTAAAATCTTTTTTCTGCACTCAAAGGCAAACGTTTACGATAGCTTCGATCTGTTGCTATTTTATGAATCGTATTGGTTTTGTCTAGAAAGTTCTTCAATTGAAATTGAGATGTGTGATCTCAGACGTAAGTTCATTCACATCATATTCTGTGGTTAGTCTTCTATGAACAGTTCCTTGGTTTTTCTCAGGTATATCCCAGGCTATAATGTCAAACTTAACATTGACATTGAGTTTTTTAATTTGTACCTGCTTTACAAGATAAATTATGAAAACTTCCCTTACTATTTCATTTCATGTTTGCAACTTTTCGGAATGTTACACGCGCTGCCATTTCACTTTAAAGGCACGTTATCCCTTATTTTACGCTGGAAATACGTGCTGATTTCAATCTCACCTTCCCTGCTCCATCAAATTTTGGGCTCGGGATCTCATTACCCAGACTCAACCGCTCTTGTCCACAAAAGCTCAGGAAATTTTGTGTTCTTCTTTATCGAGAGTCATTTGGGGACATTCTGCGTCGGTGTAGTTCTTTAGACGAGCAAAAATATGGCCTCCTCTTCCTGTGTGTCTTCATTAGCCGTGGCACTTTCTTTCGGTGCCCTCAGTTGGGAGGCCGCAAAAGTAATCTCGAGGCCGAGTTTATTGAGCAGCAATTAGCTAATGAAGCTTCCTAAAACTTGTAAAAGATATGACGTGCGAGGCGCGCCGAGAGCGGCACCTGTCTCCCTTAAACGCCGCTCTCACGTCCAACTCCTTCCAATTGAAGCCTTTTTGAAACGTTTCTTCTCTTTTTTAAGTGCGCTTTCTCGGAAATGAGAGCGTGGTGCCGTCACGAACAGCAGTTCAGGTCAATCACCTGCAAACAGGTTCTTCTCTAATTATTTTGGATGCTATTATGGCGCTGTTGGCAGCGGTTTCCGAAATGGTTCCCTGTGAGTTTGTTTTGGGATCGCTCACCGTTCATTCATTGGCTATTAGTCTTCCTTTTGATCGTAATCCCATTGTATCAAATAGCCTAGGAATGTTTGGAGAGGTCCGTATCTCTCAATTTAGTTGCTGTGATTGCGACTCAGATTCTGGTCTTCCATGGCGCAACGATACCAGCTGCAGGTAGCTGTGTAGTGCAGCATTCAATCATCCGCTGACGTCCTCGCGTCGTGTAGCCTTTTCGTTATGATGCGAAACTAGTAATACCTCCCTTTCAGTAAACTGAAATGTAACTATTGCAAACGGATTTTTCTGCATTTAGCTTATTTTATTTCTATTGTTGCTAAAAATTGAATACATTTTTAAATGATGCATTAGGTAAAGCATTTTTACATTAATATTTTTGGTAGGCAAAGTTAGACGATGGAATAAACGGTAGGTAATTCCAGCTATCACTAGGCACGAGCAGGTGTTTCTGCATTCTAATGTGTTCGTCGAGCTTGGAGCACTACGGTGAACAATCCTTCGGCGATTCCTTCCGTAAATAGCAATGTGGAGGGCAATTTTTCTCTGTCACTCGCGAGGACGAGCAACTCGCAAGCGGGACCACCTGAGTGTGTCTGCAGATAGCGCGTCTGCTCCAGACTAATGGTGAGATGCGCCTCCTCCTGTCCGTTTCTTGCAGCGCTCCCTCCTTCGCTTGAGCAACAGCTTCTTGTCTTGCCACGCTTCTCGCCTCAACTTCTTGTCTTGTCTCGCTTCTGGCCTCAACTCCTTGTCTTGTTACGCTTCTCGCCTCGACTTCTTGTCTTTTTACGTTTCTCGCCTCAACTCCTTGTCTTGTCTCTCTTCTCGCCTCGACTTTTTTGTCTCACTACGCTTCTTGCCTCAACTTTTTGTCTCACTACACTTCTCGCCCCAACTTCTTCTCTTGCTACGCTTCTCGCCCCAACTTCTTCTCTTGCTACGCTTCTCGCCCCAACTTCTTGTCTTGCTACGCTTCTCGCCTCGACTTTTTGTCTCACTACGTTTCTCGCCCCAACTTTTTGTCTTGCTGCGCTTCTCGTCTCAACTTCACTGTCGTATCAATGAACGTTTTCCTCCATCACTGAGTAGTATGCTAAAATTTATCTTGCCATTCTTAAATTCTCGAAACTTGGGCCTTGAAATTAGACTCCGAAGGCAAGAATTGTTGTCTCGTGCTTCCTACTTTCGATCAGGCGTGCGTCACCTAGGTTTTACTCCTGCCGTCGTAGCGTTTGGCTAACACCAATCATTGTCTCCATAGGAAGGTAATCTAACTTCAAGGAAGCGTGTCTCAAAAATTACTGGCGCATTTCCTGTTTACTCTGCTGTCAGAACTTTGTATGTGATACTTTTGCTGATCCTAAGGGCACTAGTTGGTTTTCTTAAATAATCGGTAAATATTTCCCAGTTTGTTCTTCCGCTCTTCTCTGTATGACGAGGCGCTAACACAAATGGCATCTGCATTTGAATGAAACATTTGCTTTCGTTTTCAATTAAAATAAACGAGTGTGTATCCTCATTTCATTTCGGTGCTGAACTGTTGCCCCTCAGAGAGATACAACTATTGTATCTATGGGAATTGGCGCTCCAGGGGGGAAAATGTGTGTGGGCCTGAGCTGAGAGTTAGGTTGGACTTCTTTTTGTTGAAATAAAATATTTGTTGCCATGTTAAGGACCACCGTTTTTGGTTCACTGCTGTCCTGTTTTTCAGCACCTACTACTTTCTTCATCAACTTTTATCTTGTTTCATGAACTTCTTTCCCAACTTACTGTTTCTATGCCCCTTATGCATAGATTCCGCACTCCCTAATATCCATACTAATTGATGCCTTCCTCCTTCCTCTCTTCGATACGCTCTTTTTTTGTAGCGGTTAGGGAGGCTTTTACTAACCTATAATCTATAATCTGCTGAACTATTGAATCCAACCCTCTTAAGGGAGTGTACTGAAGAGGGTAGTTCTTTAGGAAATCTTGGGGACTTGGCGCTCTTCAGGGGATCTGAAGAATACCGGAGCTAAACTCGTGGGAGGATGCTGATAGTGTCTGTGGTCGTCAGTGTATCGACAGATGTGTCTGCCTAAACTATCCATCACAGCATCAGCAACACTCTTAACAAGAGACTGTTGTGGGCTCAAATTTACCATTAAGTAGGCCTCATCTTTCATTCTTTACTTCTCTGTCTCTCTCGTTGGGGAGGCCGGCGTACCGGGCAGCCGACCTTCTGCATGAGTGTTTTCTTCTTCCATTATATATATTCTTTTTCACGTTTTTGTCTCGTTTGGATGTTTGCGCCTCCTTTGCTTATTAGCGAGTTGTGAATTAACGTATATTATGGTTTAACTCTCAGCAATGTAACTGGCTCTGTCCTCAATGGATTCGAAGAGAAATACGATGAAATGCTGATGCTCAGGTGAATATTTGCCATTAAAGTGAACTATAGAATCTGATGTTTATTTTATAGGGAAAGCATGTATTACTTTGTTATACTGTTCTTTTATGTTGGGTGTACTTGTTTTGTGCGTCAGGAGTAACGTGTGCTGTTTGTATCCCGACGAATATCTGAGATGCTTTGCATTCATCTTTGGTCCATATTGTCTTTGGGCTGGCGTGGGGCCATGCTCTTAGGTCGCCTTTGCTGATGTTGAGCAGCAGGGCAGCTGAAGATCAAACCAATTCTAATGAATGCCGGAGCAGAGAGAACATGTTGACAGGACTCTGATGTTACTGCATTCTAGTTGCGCCGTTCGTATTGTGCTACTTCAAAGCCTTGCTGAACGTACCCACTCTATGCATGCTGTCGTATTAATTTGCCACATCGCCTATGTATGCCGTGCCTTTGATGCCTGACTGTGCGCTCGCTGCCCAATCTCATGATGCTGACTTACCTCTCCAGGTCCCACGTCTGCTGCAGAGCAGCCCACCTCCTCTCACAGCGAGGCGTATCTTGTATACGGGTAGTGTGGATCAGTCGTCTTATTCAGTCTTGCTGCTTGAACTTGCCAATTTCTGTTGCCTGGGTAGCCTCTTATTACAAATTATTCCCTGCTTCTGTTTTTTTTGAGCGCGACGAATTTCGGATTCAGAATGTATCTATTACTGTCCTTTTGTCAGGACCTATTCCTTTCTTTTTCAATTTTTGTCTCATACCAGCGACTTTGTTCAGTCTTGCTGATTCTATGAGCTGGATGTAGAGTCGTCCTTGTGTATAGATTCCCATTCCCTCGATATCATACTAAATGGTGTTTTTTCTTCCTTTCCTTGGAACATCTTTATTGCAGTTAAAGAAGCCAAAGTTAACGCATAATCTTATGCCTCTTGACCAAACCTTTTTTAATATCCTTGGCTCTCAGGGGGAAAAATGGATAAAGGGCCGAGCGGAGAGTTAGGTAGGCCTTCCTTTTGTTAAAATCAAATGTTTTTGTTGTCTTTAGGACCACTTTTTTTCGGTTCACGGTTGTCTTGTCTTTCAGTACCCGCTCTTTTGTTCTTCAACTTTTATTTTGTTTCATAAACTTCTTGCTCAGCTTACTGTTTCCATGCCCCCTACTGCGTAGATTCAGCTTTCCCTTTTCTCCATACTAAGCGGTGCCTTCCTCCTTCCTATCTTTGGAAGTTTTTTTTTTATTAGGGATGCTTAAATTAACATCTGATCTAATCTAATCTTTTTTAATATCCTTTAAAATGAGTTTCCATGTAATAAGCCTATCAGTTGGAATTTCCAACCAATCCCAATAGGATTAAATTTTGGTTTTCAAAACGCGCCTCTCCTTAAATCCCGAGCTCTTATCCTGACATTCCTGTTTAGATCTTTAATCCCAGAGTAATTTCCCTGAAATAGGCTTAAGTTTCCAGCTTAGTTTATCTAAGAATATTTATGGGCTTTAGAGTAGCGCTCATCCATTTTGGGCTCATTCAAGACATCCATGGCATTGATCCCCTTTGCAAAAAAAGCCACAGTGGAATTGCGCCTCGAAGCAATCACTGCGCGCTCTAGCTAGCCGCCTCACTCTAAGTTTAAAGCTGTGATTGCACCAGTCGTGCTCCCTTTCAATAGATCTATGATGGACTGATTTAATTTTCGCTTGAATGGAGGCCATTGTTTGAGATTGGGTATTTATTTTACCGCCTTTGTTCGGGCTGAGGCAATTAGAATGGGAGCACTGAGAGTCGCTTGCACACAATTGCCAGGAGCTCTGGAGAGCTACAGCCGCTCCGCGCGGCTTTGTTGCACCGCCGGACAAAATGCGGACGTGTGCGCCGCATACATTGTCCGGGTGTCATCAGTAGCTGCTATTCTGGTAGCTTGCTTGTAGTTCTCATTATTCGCACGTTACTTATTCTTTGGTGACATTAGCTGAGCTTTGTAGAGTTAACTACCTAGCACCGGTGGTTAGTCGTTACATTGACGCGATAAATGATAGGCCGCTTTGCATAATATAGAAAAATTGTAATCATGCAGTGAGTGAAGTCTTCTATTTTAATTTTACATGTTTATCGATATTGCAGGCTACACACCCAGTTTTTAGTTGAGAAAGCGAGACATTGGCTAAATGTAGAGTGAGTATAGTTTCAAAGCTGGAAATGAGCGGCTTTGCTTTGACTGAAGTTCATCATTTGTGCTTCGGTGTACCTGCTCAGTACCTCGACAGCCGTGGAAGAGCCACAGTAATAATGGTTCGCCTGAGGACGCGCATCCCATTGTAGAGGCCTCCTAAATCGCTCATGAGCGATACCGTTTTCCCATGCCTTGGTCTAAAGAGTATTTTTTACAACGGCTTATGACTGTGGTCCCATTCGAAGTTTTGTCTGTGTTATCTCTCCTGACGTTTGTAATGTATGATATTGAATGCTATGTATTCGAAAGCTCACCTTATTTCCATGCATTTTTTCACGTTTACAGAAATATTTGCTTCTATCCACAGGTATGCTTCTTTACACTCCAAAATTCAGCTCAAGGTACTAAGTGGTGAATGTTCCACGAAGCTTGGAAAATTCTAAATGAGGTTAAATAATCGAGGGGGCATACGGTATTCAGTGTGATTCCCCTTACCTTAAAATCTCCTACAGTGAGAGCATGACGTTAATAATGCCCTTTTTTGGGAGGAGGGGTGGAGAGAGGTTGTCGTGTTACATTTCTTGACTATGTGCGTTGCTATCATTTCCATTGAAAGCCCATTCAAGGTAGATGAAATAAATTTATGATCCGATTTCTCCTAATTTCTTCATTTACATCAGCCCTCGATTTTTTCGCTCGGGAAGAAACTTTCCAAGCAATATACTTTCTGAAGGAATCAGAATAGTTTTACGTAGGTCTCCTATTACGCTCCTACTTACACTGAGGACAACGGAATTTTATTCAGGGCTTCAACTCTTCGGATCACAAGTAACATATTCGGTGTAGAAAATCGGATTCTTCGAAGTGTATGCTTTTTATTCCACGATCATTTTAGTGTTGATGTTTTATCAGTACTGCTCTGTGTCAATTCCCTCGAGAGGACAATTTTATTCCTGATAGTTATGTACTCTTCAGGTAAAATCGAATTTGAATTCTGAAATTTCGTGCCAGGCTCACCCGGACTTAGCGTGAGGGACACAAGGGCCGCACGTGTCAAATGCGTTTTCCTTTCAGCAGCAGTCAATAGCCGATGCCTCGAGCCGTGCCTCCTGTTGCTAGCGGCGCTCCAGAAAATCTGGCGTTAATACCCTGCTTTTCTCTTTTACGAGAGTATTGCAAAGCTGCGCCCACCGGCCGCACTCCACTGGTCCCGAGCGAGGGCGCTGCCCTGTGCACTGAGGCACGAACACTCACCGGATTACTTGCCAATTCGCTGCCCGCGTTCGCGGATTTCGCGCTCATGTTGCGCAGGATTTCTGCCTGCGATTATTGGTGCGTGTCCGACGGGCTCTCCGCCAAATGGATGTGTTTGCTAGGATTTAAGCTCCATCTCTAATGGGCATTCTCCACCCAGTCATAATAAGCCTCTGATTTGACTTCCAATTTCATCTATCAGGTGGAGGAATAGGATATTTGCTATCATTTTGAAAGGGTATCTTATTGCTAAGCGTGTGGGAGTAGTTGTAGGTTTATTTTGAGTATAAAGTATTGGTAGATGTTACTTCAGGGTACGTCATATTGTAATTGATCTTGTGAGGTAGAATATTCGCTTATTAGACTGTTATTTCTATACTACTCGTAAACTGACGGTAAATGTTCCATTATGCGGGATATTTCGTCATGTAGGTTACGCAAGGTGAGAATTCTTCAGATCCAATAATTGAAGACTTCTCTCTTTGGCATGAAATTTGTCGGTCTCGAGTGTTTTCTCTTTCTATATTGCAGTTTTCTTCCCTAAGCTCTCATATGGCAGCTAAATTGTGTTTAAGGGTCGTCCCTATACGTAAGTTCTATTTTTACTGTTCTTAATGTGATGGCAGAGCTTCACTAACTGGCAAACGCAAGCCGCAAATGCGCGCAGCCCATTTTTCATTCAATTACGCCATATTCTCGGGAAACAACTAAACTTCGCTAAGCTCGAACTGCCTAGAAGTTATCTACTTCGAAATTTGTACATTTAGGTCCCGATCTTATCTTGGTAATGGCCTCCATACTGACCGTCTTCGGGCATCTTTTGGCTTCTGAAGATGTCTGTATTATCAGGCAAGTTTCTCTTCTTCAGTCTGGCTTGTCTCGAAGTTGGGTCGTAAAGTGTCTCGGCTGAGTTGCCCATTGCAATGGCCTCAGCTCCCAGAACAATCATCAAACAATGCAGCCGAGATAAACGGCTCCTCGCGACCGACTAGCCTGCCTCATAGATACTCCTCTTCATATGATGGCGTTGACAGCAATGCCTCGTATACTTGAGGTAAGCGCGATTCTGCGCGCCTCTGATAATGTGAGCGAAGTTGGATACTCGCTGGGTAGATGGGCCGGTACTTTCTGTTGCTGCGATGTGCACCCCTTAATAATGCCGACACCGCTGAATGCTGTCTAGGTATGGAGACGGGTCATGCTCAAGTTTGGCTGCTACTCTTATGATTCAAACAGAAGTGGATACTTTTGAACCTATGTTGTAAATGTGAACAGAGTTGAGTTCTCATTACTTCTGGTTATTTATGAGTCAGGAACCATGAAAATACTCGTGTCCTTGATATAGGTCTTGGAAACAAAATTATCGAAACGAATTTTCTGTAACGCTTTCCATTTTTATCGTGAGCTGAGGATTATTCACGTGTCTGTTCTTCAGGTGTGGAGTTCTTCAAGAGACAGAATGGGAATGGTTACTGTTTAGAAATTGTGAACGATTCTCGCCCAAGCTGGGCTGCTCAGTATACCTGTACGTTCTGAGTTGATTGGTCTCCTGGTGGGAGTTTAAAGAATGGTTCCGATTAAACTTGGTAAACTTCCCATCATATTGACGACTTGAGTAAGGGGCATTTTTTCGTATTAGTAAGTATTCTATGCTGCTTAATGCACGTACGAGTGGAATGAAATTAATAATAGACGTGAGTAGATTTCATTATTCTCCGTCCAAATTCTGAAAATATCTATTTTTTAATGTGAATTTACAGTGAACTTCCTGCTCTTTAACGTGTCTTCTCTGACCTTTCCAGCAGATATAAGTTGCTGCCGACATTCCTCCACGAACATCATTTGCCTCATAGCTGCATTGCGATCCTGTTCCCCTGTACATAATAGTGTTGCATTCCAGCCGTAAGCGTAAAGCAAACTGCTGCGTGTGGTGACGGTTCCTCTTCGTGAACATGATGCTTATGTTTGTATAATAACTGCTAAAATGACCTTGCTAATTCTCGTAAAGTTTCTGCGTGATTACTGCGAAGCGGAAGGAACTTTGTTTGTGAATTGCGCACAGCTCGCGCGATGATCTAGAGCCTGCTAATCTGCAGTTTGTATCTACCAATGAACTACTCGCCTAGAAATTATTACAGGAAATCGCAATATAAAGCAGGCGAAGAAGTGCATTCACGCTTGCCGAGCTGCGACGATCAGCATCACTCTCATGAATGATGATGCTCTCGTTTTATGAAACGGCTGGGACGTTTCAAAGCATTTGTTCACTAGGGACTTCGGCGATTCTGGTTTCAATCTCAGATTAGCCACGGACACCGTATCATTAACATGCACAGAGAAGCTAATGCAGTAAACAATAGAAATCATGCTAGAAATGTGGAATACAATCGCAGCCAGAGCGTCTGGTTTTTAAGATGAACGTTCTTGGCATGCAGTCTTTTACGTAACGTGAGACTATCATTGTGTTGAAGCTCTTTTTAGCGTTTAACATGAAATAACCCTAGTTTTCTTGAGGAAATATTTTTCCAATATAAACGTATTCGTTTTATTTTCATAATGACCTTGGAAAACAAGGTAAAACTGTTATCAATTTGATACTTGAGAATACGGGTTGAAAATGTTCGCGCAGTTTATACATCGACTACACCTCATTCCAATGAACAAAGAACTCTGTCCTCTCATTCTGTAAGTGGGTGGCTCTAATTTGGAGGACATTTTTTCATGAGACCCATTAGAGTTGCAACGCGTTGTGTGCGAGTGACACCGAGAAGAGTTGTGGGGTCCCGCAGGGAGCGCCGCGTCCTGTTTTGTTGCTGCAGCTTCCCTCGTCAAGTTAGAGCGGTCTGCGGCGATGGTTTTTGTTTTGTTCGCGATTCGGATGGGAGCAGAGCTGCCATGAAGTTGTAGTCTCCAATTAGTGAAGATTTAGTTCGGAATTTTAAAAACGGTTACAATAGTTTCGTCGCTTTTGCGTATTTTGGCTATGGCGAAAATAAATGTTACTCGTGAATCCTTCTGACGTTATTTGAATACACAGATGAAATGAGAAAATTTACTGACGTACAAAGTTGTGATACGCGAACGCTAAACAATGAACGATTTAGGGCATTTCCCGGTAGGGAATTTGCCACTATTTTACTTTATTTTCTTTAATGGAATGCGTGTCTTAGAATCCGTATCTTGGAATCCGTAATTTTGAAGCGTAGAGTACGTCCGTCGCTGCCATCAAAGTAGATAGCGTCAGTCTTTTTACGCTCCCAGGGGGAAATGTGGGGTCCCGAGCTGAGAGTTAGGTAGGCCTTCATTTTGTTTGAATAAAATGTTTTTTGTTTTGTTAAGGACCATCTTCTTTCGGTTGACTGCTGTCCTGTTTTTCAGCAGCTCTGACTTTCTTCTTCTGCTTTTATCTTGTTTCCTAACCTTCCTTCTCGATTTGCTATTTCTACGTGCACAGGATACTGCGCTGGAATACCCCTTGTGCGTAGATTCCGCGTTCCCTTAATCCCAACCTAAATGGGGATTTGAATTTCTTTGTAGGAGTAAGGGAGGCTAAAACTATCTTGCAATCAATCAGTCGTCAGTTTTTTATGAGCAGAGCAAATTTTCAGTTTGTAGACTTTGTTTTTACCAGCTTAAAATTAATGTGAATAATCTGTATGATTCTACAACTCTTCTTGACCGTCAAATAGAAAGTTTTTCGTTGATTTGTGGTTTAACCATTCCATTCTACTGGCTTTTGAATTTTTTTAGCAATCAATAAGTATTGCTTTTCATCAGTTCATTTCAAAATCTTTGTAGAACACTTCCTCTCATGAGTTCCTCATCTTTCTTAAATATTTTAACACCTCAGTTCACAAAGATTGGTCTGAATTGGCAGCAAGTCTCTCAGTTATACTGCATATTTTTTCCTAGAATTTAGTGATAGCTCCAGCGGTCAAAAAATCTGGATGACGTTAGTTCATATTTTATTTGACTCATTTTGTAAGAAGTTCTATGGTGGCTGTCAAGTTCTCAGCTAGTAATTCTTTCAAGATCGCAGTCGCTTTCATTTCAAGTCTCCAATCCACGTCCAATTTCGGTCGTAAACATCCTTGGTGGACTCCGGCGTCCGTGGAACGCTGAATGACCATCGAAAATCTCCGCCAGATCCTCGTCTGAGGAATGACATAGGCAGCAATACCGCGTTTGCTCAGGGGATGAATTCAAATTTTGCCTCTGTCATCATTTGGTATTGGGGTGCTTGCGACGACGTTATTGGAACTCTTGAAGAGAGGACGGGAGTTTTTGGAGCTTGCAGAAACATTAACTAAATTGTGTGTGTGCTGCATTTGACTCATTTGAGACTGTTTGATGTTACTAAACCGTTTTGTAAATCATTGAAACCTGTGTAACAAAACTCTCCGAGATTTATACCGCGATTTGTGTATGGAGGTTTTCCGATATTTAATTTTTTGGGGAATTATTAAAGTTCTGCGCTCGTGTAAAGTTTATGAAATTTATATTCTCTCGCTCACGAAGCCCCTCGCTGTTCGTTAAGATAGATTTCATTACAAAGCACGATTGACTTCCAGTGCTCGTTCAGCAGCGCTCCCTCTTGACTGCAAGTGCGATTCCAAATTCATGCGAATAAAACAGAGAATTTTCCCTCTGCTACAGGGGGTTGTCAAGAGTCAGACGAGTACTCTTGAGCGCATCCACAAAAGTTCCCATACATCCCATCACTCGCGCCGGCATCTCCCTCCTAGTCATTAGAATCGAAATCCTTCCTCTCGTCCTTTCTCGAGCTCGTGGTTCTCTTTGAGAGCTCTGGTTTAGCGTTCAAATGCCTTGGTGGTTGTATCTGATTCAAACTTCTTTGGTTCACGATGCTGGTCGCGTTGAGATTCAGCAACATATTGACACGGTTGTGGGAGCTATACGTTTTGGCTCCGTTGCAAAAGGTTCGGAGAAAATCGGAAGGATAGTTTGCGAAAAAAAAAACGTGAAGAAATACCAACATGAAACCGAACGACTGTGTTGCAGAAATGTTTTTCGTAGGTTTAAACGCATTGCTCACCTTCCTGAGCGTAAGCTGGTTCTAGACCGCGAAATGAAGTTCTCGTGTGAAATTTCGTTGTACATTTTTCGAGTTCGTATATTTTTTGTTGTAATAAGGACTTCACATGGGAAATTGAATAAGCAATAGGTTTAGGTTATAGGTACAATTTTCTATGGGGCTCCTGAGACTGATTCAAGTTTTGTATCCACGAGAACCAGCATTCCTAAACGAAGATGTGGGGTTTCGAGCTAAGTAAGATAAGCCTTTTGTAGCAGTAGAATAAGTTTTTGTTTTGTTACAGACCAAATTTTTTCGGTCCACTGCTGTCCTTTTTAGAGCACTTGTTTCTTCTTTCTGCAATATTCATCTTAAATTATAAACTTCCTAACCCACTATTTCTGTGCACAAGGAATCTTGTGTGGGAAAACTCCTTGTGCATAGATTCTACGTTCTCTTGATAGTCAAAAACTCTAAATGATACTTAAGGATGACTTCCACCATCCCGTCTTTGGAACATCTTTGTTGTGGTCAGGGAGACCTAGCGCGTTAATCAATCGCGATTTGGGCCGCAGGTGTAGACCGAGAGAACTTTCATAATACTGCTGACTGACCAGTCAGTTGTTACGTTCTCAATTTTCATGAATACATGATCAAAGTTAAAAGAAGGCATGATCCAGTTATGTTTGATATTTTCTAAATTGCTCGCTACAATGGACCTTATATTCACGTTGAATATTGCTTCTCTCGTCATTTGGCATTAGGGTGTTTACCACGTTACCCATCTTGCCACGTAACATTTAATCCGTCGGGGTCAACGTATTAAACTAGCTTATATCTAAATCTTAAACAAGAAATAGTAGCTTAGCCGACATGCCGATATTAACCGTAATAACATTATAATCAAGACCATAGATTATTTGCGCTAATATGCAAGTTTTGTACGTTTTACCTATTATGAATACGATTTGTATAATTCCCGAATCAATTGTGTTTTCTATTAGATTAAACGGTGATGAAATAAAAATGTCTTATTTAGGTTAGCTTCCTCGATCCTAATGACTGATTTTCTCCCGTAACGAAGTAACATTTACTGTCTTGCAATTCATTGGAATTCGGCTATGTCAACAAAGTGGACGTCAATCTCTAGGTTTTTCTGTCGGTCGAACGACTACATTCCATTATTTTCTCAGCGTAAAACTTGAATTTATCGACAGTGGTAAACTTAATTATTGCTCCACAGACTTTCACTACAAGCAATTATATTCTTGCATCTATTTAATCGTTCTTTCATGGGGATACAATTATTGTATTTATGGGAATTAGTGCTTCCAGGGGGAAAATGTGTGAGGGCCCGATCCGAGATTTAGGTAGGCCTTCTTTTTGTTGAAATAAAATATTTTTTTTTTGTTCTGTAAAGAACTATCTTTTTTTAGTTCACTGCTGTCCTGTTTTTCAGCACCTACTACTTTCTTCTTCAACTTTCATCTGATTTCATGAACTTATTTCTCAACTTAGTGTTTCTACGCACCTTGTGCGTAGATTCTCCGTTTCCTTAACTCCATACTAAATGGTGCCTTCATCCCTCTTCTCTTTGAACATCTTTGTGTTGGTAAGGGGAGGTGACAACTTTCTTATAGTCTATCAATTTTGTGTAATCGTCTTCAGGCCCGTCATAGATTTTTATGGTATGTAAGTAGTTTACAAGTCTTGTCTAGAAGCCTGTAGCTCATGACACGACTTACTTGTTATCTATTTGCGCCATTTTATCACAATTACAGCGCCAGCGCCGCAAGATAGTGGAAGTAATAGCCTTCTACATCATGTTAGGCAGAGTCGAGTTCAACGTTTACGTTCTATTAAACTAGCAAAAAAGGTCGGAATCGAACCACCGTCAGAGAAGGGTGGTGTTTTATTTCATGATCTGGAGAGAAAACATTTTCTTTACAGGTGGAGTTTTGTGGTTGTAGTTTTCCTTGGCGGTGCCTGCCGTTAATAGGCAACTTGATATTCCCGTGTCACCTTACACTCTCACCGTGCCGTTGTAATGCTGAGGGATACGGAAGAGTTGCTGCACACTCCTTCTTTCTTTTCATAGCGACGCGCATGGTTGATCTCAGTCTAGTTGATTTTTAATTTCTTCTCACGTATTTACAGGTTGTTCTTGCGCAAATTCTAAGCATATGGACCAAATTAAAATAGGAATTCTATCGTGTATAATTTTAATTTCCTAAGCATTATTGGTTTCATTCTCTTCTGAATTCTGCTGTTTGAAATTTGCATTCATTCACCTAAATTCATGAAGACTGTTCTGCCAGAATTAGATCTTAGTATTTCTAACTTCTATCAGTATGTAATTCAATTCGCATTCTATTTTTGAAGCATATAACCCAAATTTTGATTTCGACACGCTCGGTTTTATGTGATAAAAACAGCAATTCACACCTCCAGCACCGCGTAAACTATCATCTGGAATGTTCGAATCTCTTCATGATCACAAATTAAAATGATTGAAATTTGAAAATTGTTCATGCTTCATTTTATGTTACTCAGTTTTGAATGTGAACTTTGACTTGTTTCTCCAGGAGACTCCCGCGTCCCTCGGATCATCGACCACCCCACGAACTGGACGGTGCCGCGGAACGATCCCGTGACTCTAAACTGCGGCGCGGAGGGGCGCCCGCCCCCCACCATAACGTGGTACAAGGATGGTTCCCCGCTCCCCAAGTCCCCCCACAGGGTGCTGCTGCCCACCGGCTCTTTGTTCTTCCTGCGTGTGTGGCAGAGCAAGAAGGAGAGCGACGCCGGGGTCTACTGGTGCGAGGCCTCCAACCGCCACGGCACCGCGCGGTCCGCCAACGCTTCTCTCCAGATTGCCTGTCAGTATTTTGTATAGATCTTGAATGAGAAACTGTAGTTTAGCCGAGGTGAGGAGATTAGCTGTAATGATATAATCATCAAGGTTATAGATTATTTGTGCTAATATGCAAATTCGGTTTGCTATACATATTATGAATATGATTTGTATCATTGATGAATCAGTTGTGTTTTCTGCTAGATTAAACGGTGATGAAATAAAAATGTCGTGATGTTAGACTTCGTAGCTCCCCTTTTGTGTGAGCTCAGGTACCAAGAACACGAGCTCAGATACCAAGTGGCAGAAACTCTGAAACTAACTCTTATTTCCGTGCGGTTTTTGTTATCGGAGGCAGAAATGCATCAGTGATATATCGATGGCGACTCAAATCCTAGTTCGGGTGTTGTGGTCCACTGTATATTCTCATGTTGTCAGAGTGGTCCTGATAATGAGCTAGCTAGTTTATATTCGATTCCGATTGATTTTTCGATTCGGTTTCATACCAGCAGCATGCATATGGTAAGAATTTGTCACTGAAACATTTCTAGTCATATTTTTATGTGGAATTTTAAATTTATTCTAACTGCTCAAGTGGTAACTGTACTCCACGTTAGTACAATATAATTTTACTTACGTGATCTTCTTTCATAGTAATGTGTTCAGATATCGTACGGACAAAAAGTTGAAATATCTCTGATACCTTGCAATTTTTTTTGCAAATTGCATTTTTATGTCTCCATGGCCCTGATGTTGACATCTGATGCGACATCACACTTATCATAAAATATAGTCTTTCTGATGAATTCCTTAGTCAAACGTGCGTGCAAAATGACTACCCAAGCCTCAATTCCTATTATAATTCTCATCATATAATTTTATGATTGTCTGTTGACAAGATAACAAAGCTCCTGGTTGAAGAATGTTCAAGAAAATTAAAGTGAAAGAAGAATTACAATCGATAATTGATTGAGAGTTGAAAAAAATTGAAATAACCTTCTCCATAGTTCTACGACATCATTTTGAGATTTATGTAGCCCCTTCTTGCTGCTCTCGTGGGTTCGCTACTCCGCTGGCTCAGTTTACCTGAACTCTTCTAGAAATCAAACGCAGCTTTCGATGTCTGGCTAGTCACATTCTTCTCATGAGAGTTGTCCGGTAGGAATAATTCTGGAGGAAACCAAAGATGTCGATAAAAATTATATTTTTCTGAAGCTTCATGGGGTTTTATGATGGGCGTAATATTTGAACATTTTCGGCTTCAAGTTTGTGTTAGTTCAATGCTAAGCGTAAAAACCGTAGACTTTTGACTGCTGTTTTAACTTTTATTTTGTAGTCCATAATTAGCGTGATAAAATCTTTCGTAGAGACCCAGCCTTCTCAATAATCTAAAACACTCATCATTTCTGAAGACGTTCTAAATAACCGCTGTGAGAATTTTTTTGGCAGCCTTCGATCACGGGTTTCTATTTTATGGATTCTACGCAGGATCACGACAATTTTGGTTCATGGTTTGCAAACATAACTTAGAGGCCGGAGCAGGAGCGGCGGCGGCGGTGAAGTTTCGTTTTGAGAGGAAGGGTTTCTCAGCACGTAGCCGTCACTTTTGACGGGAGGACGGCTCGCATTTTAAGGGGCAGTGCGCCTCAATCTCGGCCAGAGATTTCACGAGCGATTACCGCGCTTCGTGGCAGTCACTTTTGAGTGGCCTCTTTGCCACTCATTTGCCTTGAAACGACCGACCCGGTCCATGAAGCTGATGAAACGAATATTGCAAGCGCCCTGTGAATAACGACCGCCTCGGTCTATGAAGGCTGATGAAACGAATATTGTATGAAGCCTGGCGTCAGTTCTCACATTATTTATTTTTCGAGCAGAAGTGGTGACCTGATAACTCAAGGTGGAACTAAGGCTGCCTGTGTAGAACCCTGGAATTGCTTTGCTAAGGTTGAGTGACTCATTCTACGCGCGATGAAGAGAAAATATTTCGTTGAGGCTTTCCAAAACTGCCCAACAAACCAGGATGAAGTTTCGAAAACTGTATTGTTCATTCTAGTACATTGGACGTATGAACGAGTATTGTTTGTTTTCAACGATGGTTATACATTACTTCAGGTAAAAATTATAGCAGAAATAAAATTTTCATAATTATTTCCTCCGTCCACTGGAACCTCTCAGGAGCAAACGGTGCTGTGTTTGTTATTTGCTTTAAAAAATCGAACTGAATTTCCTTTGTCTTCGTTGCTTTTACCATCTAATGAAGTTCTTATTTCAGAGGTATTATTAAACGTTATTTGCTGACGGAAGTTATGTATTTAATACGTGAGTTCTTCGTACTTTTCTGATGATTACAATGTGATTTGAAGCTAATTTGGGAGGCTAGCTACTGGTTTTGAACATGGAGTTCGAATAGGGAATGCTAATTTTGTTTTCAGACTTATTAATAAATGCAGCAGTAACCTCTACAACTTGATCAAATTTAGTTCGTTCCTGGAATGAACTCTGTTTTTTCATGTCTGGTTTTCAGTTTTGGTTTCCGTGAGTGAAAAGACGTGTTTTCCTTGTGAGCAGCCTCTTAAATTCGCACACTAATGCCCTGTAGCCGCTACTTGTCACTCTAATGAAGTTTCCGATTCATCTCTGGAAGTCGCTTGACGCGCAAGGGGTCGCCCATTACGACGTCTGGGAGAAGGCATCTCTTGGAAATCTTCTTGGTTATGGGGCGATATCAATTTCAATCCGTTATGCCGGTCGTTTGCATCTGCTCACCTGATCAAAACGAGCTGACTTGACTCGTTTGATGCCCTCAGTTTCGCTTATAGTCCAATTTCTTTATTTGAATGTGAGCGCTCGGATGCCGCTCGAGCCTCGTCCGTGTCCCGACCTAACTTGATATTTGCCTCATTGAATCTTCTGTTTTAGTTTTCTCTCATGAAATTGAAGGCAACTGCCCGCGGAATGGCCTCATTATTGAATGCAGTTGCTTTGGCGAGAAGCGAAAGAATCTTGGAGCCCTTAACGGATTTTGTCGTCCAGTCATGACCGATAGTTTTGTGGAGTTTGCGGGCCCAATTTGCTCTTTCTTTCCAGGTGTTCTGAATATTTTGTGTGGCGTTTTTCAGGAAATTTTACCTTTTTACAATACACCAGGACTTAAACAAATTTGGGTGTATGGCTAGTCCATTACGTTGAAAATTATGACTATACAAAAAAACATAAATCTTTTGAAGGAAAATATACGTTAAACCTCCTACCTGCATTTTAAGCTGGAATTTTGTTAACACGGCAAAATTTCAGATAAAGTTGTGAGGAAGCTTTCCTCTAGTATAATAGAAGTTTGTGCAACAGTGTCGGATCTAATGGCAGTACAATTCTTATTTTCTGCAGAATTCACGATACTATGTTACTTGGGCAGATTAGTTTTATTTTACTGTTTTTAGACCAAGTTCTTGCCAATTTCCTGCCACAAAAAGATGTGATCTGGACATCTGCCCTGCAGGATGTTCCTACTGAGCGGTTCAGCAGGCAACCCTAAACTCACCAGTCCTGCTAAATCTTTTAGTTTTCTTTTCGTAATCAGTTTAAGAGCAACGCTAAAAGAGCGTCTCGAACGAACTCTTAAGTTTGCCTTCTCCCCAAGAAAAAAAAGTTTCGCTCTCGCAGCCTTTTAATTGTGATGCTACAGAGGCGAGACTGTTTTACTGCCTCTTCCTCTTGCCAAAGAAAAGCGAGCCGACGGTTCTCCTAATTACTTCCTGCAAAAACTACAACTATTTTCTACTCAGAATTCTTCCCTGACAAACCTTGTTTAATTATGCGCCATTTTCACGGCCTCGGTAATGGTGTTTTCGGTGTAAGAAACTTGGAGTCACCACCTTCGATTTACTAAGTGTTTTTCGTGCATTTCTTTCCGCGTGAAATAAACACTTTGTTCTGATCAGAGCCGGTATTTTGGGGTTTGCTGCAGGAGTTTCTTCGCGGTAGCATTTGCAGTTAATAGAATATCTGGTGAGTTAACCTCAACTTCGAACAACCAAGATATATGTTGAAGAAAATAATGAGTTCTGTAAAAAGACCGCAGTGATGCGGGGAAGTTGCAATCTTACCAGTTCTGTTTGCATCCTTTCTTGTTTTTCGAACATTTTCATCACCTAAAGGTTCCTATTTGCTCTTAATTCATCGCATTCTCGATGTCTGTTATTTTATTATTTGCACTTTGTTCTTCTCCCGAGTTCTGGGCTTGGTGAGTATTTCTGGCGAGGTGACCCGTAAAAAGTTGTGCTTCCTGGCTGCCAATTTGTGCGGCCTGTAGGAGCCGTGCCCTAATTTTTGATGATGTAACTTTGGGCAGCTGCAATAACGAGGACCGTCTGCTGTCGTCCCACCCAGGCTTCTTTTTCGCTGATGAGCTTTCGGTCGCCTTTCTTTTTTCCGTGTCCAGCTTCCCTTCTGTGCTGTCAACCTTCCCTTCAGTCATCACATCAATGTTCCTTACTAGTTCAGTTTTTCGTAGGAAGCCTTTCACAGTCAATCTATTTTCAGAACCTTTACCGTTCGGGAACGCGTCGCAATTTTTGCTAGGTTCACTATTTGCGTTTTTTAAAGTATATTCCTATGAAATATCAGGTTTCTAATCGACGAGAGAATTAAAGCTTATTTTCGTTTTAGTTCTCATGAAACTGATCTTCTACTTATTCAGTACCGCGCGAAATGTAATTCTGACTAAAAAATCTTGTAGTTGTTGTCAAATCATTTTTTCTACTGTGTCGCACGATTTGCTCGTTAATTTTTTCATTGGATATCGTCGGAGAATTTCGTCTTCTGTCTTATTAACAGTAGTGGAACTGGAAAAGTTACACATGATATTTTTAAACACTGCAAATATGGAAATATTAATTACTAATCCTTTTTGTGATTTTTTTTATTTTGAACAAATTTTTTCATAAATAGTTTCAATAAGTTCAATTCAAAAGTTCAATAGTTTCAATGTAGTAGAATTTTATGAGTTATTTCGCTGGTTAGTTGCCGTGGAAGTTTTACGCGTTATACCGTGCCACAAAGCCCATGCTTGTGTATCCAGTAACCAATCATTCTCACGAGGCTTTTGGAGCTCAAACCTCTATCTTCCAGGGAAACTAAAAAAATTGAGAAAATGTTAGAATAGGAAGGGTGGGCTCTTTAGGAGCATAAGATAGGTAATAGGTTAGTTAGCTTTGTCTGTTCTAAGGTATGGGAACTGGCACCCTAAGAGGATATGCTGTTAGGTCACCTCAGCTAAAGATACTCGTAGGCCTTCGGAACTACTCTCATTTGTGTCTACTTTGCTTCTTTCAATTTTCATACCTTCTGTGCCATCACTTTTTTATTTTTCCTTCATCATCCTCTTTTTCCCTTCCTAACTTACTGTTTCTGTGCGGAGGATTCTGTGTTGGAACACACCTTGAACACAAGTTCCACGTTCTCCTTATTAGAAACCAAAAAATTTCTGTCATTTCCCCTATGAAAACGTTTTTCCTATGTAAACGGAGCCCCCCTCAGGGGGATACAACTATTGTATCTATGGGAATTAGCGCTCCCAGGGGGACTATGTGAGGGCCCGAGCTGAGGGTTAGGTAGCCTTCCTTTTTGTTGAAATAACATAGGTTTTTGTTCTGTTACGAACCATCTTTTTTCAGTTCACTGCTGTCCTGTTTTTTTCAACACCTACTACTTTCTTCTTGAACTTTGATCTTGTTTCATAAACTTCTTTCACATCTTACTGTTTCTATGCCCTTTCTGCGTAGATTCCACGTTCCCTAAACTCCATACTAAATGGTGCCTTCCTCCTTCCTCTCTTTGGATCGCCTTTGTAGCGGATAGGGAGGCTTAAACTAACTAATAATCTAATCAAATCTGTAAACGGAGCCTTAAAAAAACTACTTTAGTATTACCAGAAGTATGGAGGCAAAATTTATTTTGCTTAGAATGAGGCAAAACGAATACTACCCCGGGATAGTTTGTGATATATGTTAGCCGAGGAGATGGTGCTGTTTATGAACCATGGGCAAATAACTTGATGGCTCCGAAGAATATCAAAGGTTTCCCTACAGGGTCAAGCTGGTCAAAAGGCCTTTTCAGTCCTTTTTCTTCTATCATGCATGCAGGGCCACGAACAGAGGAAGGTCGCAGCCGCTGGCGAATGTTTACATATCAAGAGCGCCTTCATTAGGGGCGCCATTATTCTACCCAACTGCTTATTAAGCTCAGAGTGAAAACACTTTCACCAGCTAATCGGCAGATCAGTTCAGTGCATGCAGATGTTAAAGGATGGTCCAGTGACTGCTCTGTATATAATCTATTCGTTTTACTGCTTCTTCTTCTTCCATTATGTGCGTTTTACACTTTAAGGTATGAGTAGATGTTGTTCTGTCATGTTGGGTATGTTACACAAAAACGAGTGACTTGAAACTGACATTTTATATACAGGTCGGGAAGATGAATTATGTTCTGCGGTACCTGCTCTCAAAATTTTACTTGATAGTTCAAGCACTTTCTGAGATGAATGAATGGAAGGAGATTTCTGAAAATTATGATTCATCTGAAAGAGTCGATCTTAAGTTGAATTATGCAGTGCACGCTCTTATTTGATGTACAACAGTGGGATTGAATGTGACTGTAACGAGCTTCTAAGGGCGATATTTGTTCACTTTCATCGCAATACGAGTTCTTCAGTGGATGTTTGAGAAGTTATGCCGTGGATATGTAAACTTGGCTCAATTCTTGCATAACCAGATGCAAGAAGCCTGTTGGCTAACTGAACTACAATCTGTGCATGGCGCCGCCTCCGTTACGTACTTTACTGTGAGGTCATAGGGGGGCAAATTATGGCAACGACAGCAGTTTGCTGCTGGCTCTTGCCGTTAATATTGCCGACAATATGGCTTCTATAGGGCTGCCCAACTCCATTAAAAGCTGGTATATGTGCGACACGCCTCTGTTAAATAATGTTAGAAGGTCAAGCCTCGAATTTAAGGGGTGCCGTCATGCATACCCTGCGATATAGGCGCGCTCTTTCTCTCCGTGCGTTGCGTTTTGGATATTTGGCTCGCAATTAAAAACGCTTAAATGAGTGCGAGCTGGCTTGCCTATTGAGATTAAAAAATCGGATGTGCCTTCATTGGATAGCTTTCATCTTCCCTTCAAAGAGTAAACATTTAATTAAAAGAATTCGAAGCTCCAAGGACTGCCGTTCCCAGCTTGCTTAAATTTAGCATTATGTCTAGTGCATGGCTTTGACTGCATTTGAATTTATCCTCACTTTGTTTCTGATGATGATCTCAGCATAACTCCATGCAAAGACGATAAGTATTATCAGATAATTATATTTGAAATGAAAGGTTGAAATTCTGCCACTTTCTCAGGTTTATAATTTAGTCCTTTCACGTATGGTGATACAAAATGCGAACCAACATCACGATACATTTAGTAGGGTTCGTTTTACAAACGGTGTCCTTAACGTAGGCCTTTGGCCATGTTCTACTTCGAAATTGAGGCACAGAAATGGATGAGGGAAATGCATCCCATGCTAGATTTTCCCTCCAAAATTACCCTATTTCAAAAAATGTCAGCAAATCAGATCAGATATTTGAATGAAATTTGAAAATAATGATCACTCCGCATCGTTCGACTTGGCAGGTTCGCATGGTAGTAAGTGGTCGTTAATGCCGAATTTTATTTGAAAATAATCCAACTTTTGTATTTTGTCCCAAAAAAACTTACGTAGCGTTGGCTACTGAATAGCCTTGAAACCGTAGTTTCTTGTGGGTGCTCGTGACAGCCAATCTTGAATTAATAAGATATTATTATACAGTAGCAATCAGTACGGGATTGAATCTTTCATTTGTAGTCCTGCTTTTGCTCCGACAAATTTTATTTCTTGTTTGAGGAGCTCGTGTTCCGTTCATGTAGCAAGACTTCACGAGTTTCTTTGTTGTGAAGTTACTCCTCTCTTTTGAGATGCCTAATGCTACTGCTGAAATATGGACTACAGCGGAAGTCACGGTGATGGGAATCGACGAATTGAATTTTTTTTCGAGCCTCGTTTTCACGCAATTTTCTCGAATTGCTTAGTCTTCTCTTCTGTTTGTTGGAGTACTTTTCACCCACCATTTTTATGACCATTCGTTTTATAATTTGTTGGATTTTTTTTTCTGAACTGCTTATATCTTTTCTCTTGTGCATCTGAGATTTTATTAATAGATCGTTTCTATCCAGTTTATCATTATTTTATTCTGGTGTTATTTAATCCAAGGCATTTTCTCACTAGGGTATTTCATTCCCTTCAAATCTTCGTTAAGTTTTATATCATCTTTGTGAGCGTTTTCTCGATCCCATTTCGACAGTTTCCTCACCTCCTCGTGAACAACACAAACGCTTTGTGCAATATCGGCGTTCTCTTCAGCTCCAGTCGCCGTTACTTGCCGGGCATTTTGGTCCTCTCGGCCCGAGACCTGAGCATTTGGGACTTGAGGGAGTCCGGCAGCAGCGCGTCTTGTATCGCAGTTTCAAACGCTCCAGACTGATTGCGGGGCTGACGAAGAGCCGCCTTTGTGCCTGCCTTTTCTTCTTGTAGATTCGGTCTCGGTGATCCTTCAATGTACTGATAAAGACTCTCAGGAGGGCCTGTTTATTGAGTGCTTTCCTTCCCAATATCTCCTCACAGGCTTTAGCCGGCGATTGTGTCTCCCTCTCGGTCGATATGCCAACCTCTTGAATACGGGAAGACTTTTCGTCCTTTTCAGGCGTTTTTTCGTGTAAAAATTTATTCAACTTGGATTTTAATCCACTGATCCTGAAGTAGAACTGTTGTAACTCTTACACAACTGTTGTTTCCTCTCATGAGTTTTAGAACTCAATTTACTGACCGCTTTCTTGAAAAGAATTTTAGATTTTTGGTTCCACCGGCATCTCTATTGAATTTTAATGACAAGAAAATTTTTTTACTATCCTTGCAAACGCACCAGGAAGGGAGCAAGAGACAACATTTTATGTTGCAAACATGTATCTAAGTCCGTAGTGCTTTCGCCCCTGTGGGAGATAAGACTATTGAAGCCTTAGGAAATAACAATTTTAGGAAAAAGACATGAGGCTCCGATCTTAAGATTACGTGGGCTATTCTCTTATTCAAATAGTACAGTTGTCTCCGTTTTCTTGTGAATCATTTTATTTTGGCTCACTGATGTCCTTTTGTTGAGCACCTAATACTTTTTCTACAATTCTTATCTTGTTACAATATATTTTCAATTTTTTCTGTTTTTATGCGCAGGATGTAGAGACACACTTCGAGCATAGATTCCCTGTTCTCTTGATTCCATACTAAATGGTGTCTTCTCTCCTTTCTTGGAAATCCTTAATTTTATCCTTCGATAATTATAATTTGCTTTCTGATGTATTTTGTATCTCAAAATTTTACCACAATTGACAACTTGGGGGAGGAAATGTGAGGTCCTGTTCTGAAGGTTAGGTAGACCTTCCTTCTTTTTTGCGATAGAATAGGCTGTTTCTTTCGTAATGGACTCTTATTTTTACAGTTCACTGCTATCCTATTTTCACCAGCTACTTCTTTCTTATTCAATTTTTATCTTGTTTCATAAAATTCGTTTCCTAAATTACTGCTGCTATTCGCATGGTATCTCGTGTAGGAGCACATCTTGTGCATAGATTCCGCTCTCTCAACTCTATCCTTAATGGTGAATTCATTATTCCTTAATTGGAAAACATTTGTTGTGGTATGGAAGACTAAAACTGACTTATAATCTTAAACAACATAAAATTCAGATTAGGAAACAAAAGTAAATGAAATTTTGATTATTTCAGTTGTTTAAATTATGTTGTAGCATAAACAAAGTAACAGTTGGCTTGCATGTTGCATTTAGTACGCCATGATTTTAATAGGTTTCAAAATTAGCGTCTTCTGCAGCGTCCACGTGTGGATTTTCAGAACTTTATTTTATGGTGCATTGAGGTAAAATATCTGATGAACGAGGATGGAAATTTCTAATCAATGGTTTCGTACCTCACGGCTACCACTTAGTTAATGCATAGCGCGTATCCCTCCACTCTCCCAGATTTGAAGAAAATGCACCGATATAATTAGATGGCTTTTCAGCCATTCGATTTATTTTTATGTGGTCGCGCTCTACAGGGTTTCTAATTTGCATGAAAGCTTCTGCCCATGAGCTTACTCAGGAAAATATATGAAAATTCTTTTTTTCATGATCGTCCGAGTGCATGGTAATGTTAGTTATATACAGTAAAATATTGTTTGCATAGTTGACGCGGTTGATTTCATCAAAATCCTTCTCGTTTCTCATTAATTTTGATTGATCCACTTGCCATATTTAGTATTTAATAGATGATATTTTATAAATGTGAAGCTGTTAATCCGATTCGTATTAGCAACGCGCAATGAAACCAAGCAGAAATGGTCTCCAGGAAACACACTCTGAAGATGATCTTGCTTAGCTTCCCCGAAGTTGGTCGTACTAGGGGAATACGTAGGATCCCTGAGGTTCTTTTGAAGTACTTATATTAATAGTTCAAATTATGCTGTTAGTTTACCAATAGGCGACTTGGGTTCGTCAGGGCGTTGAATGTTGAGTTCGATAGACAGCAGAATGTCATTTGGTAGTCTGCTGAGGGCTTTAAAATTGAGGTGGGCCGTAATTTGATTTTTTCCCCATCCTCACTTGCGAAAGTGGTGGAGACCTTATTTCATTTTTTGGGAAACTTACCAAAGGCCAATTTATAGCGTAAATGTTTGCTTCCCAGTATGAGCGTCCAAGCGCTTTATTTCCGTTACAATACTTTGATGAGTAATCTGGTTAGGGTTAAAAAGCAGGGTTGCACTGTAGCCTTTCACTTTTAAAACTCAAAAGGCGGTATCTTTCCATGGTTTTATCAGTGTCGGGTCAATAGCGCCTTGTGAAAGTCAATGCTTCATCACACCCCTCAGGGGGATACAACTATTGTATCTTTGGGAATTAGCGCTCCCAGGAGAAAAATGTGTGAGTGCTCGAGCTGAGAGTTAGATAGGCCTTCTTTTCGTTGATATGAAATATTTTTTGCAATGTTAAGGACCACCTTTTTCGGTTCACTGCTGTCCTGTTTTTCAGCACCTACTACTTTCTTCTTCAACTTTTATCTTGTTTCATGAACTTCTTACCCAACTTTCTGTTTCTATGCCCCTTCTGCATAGATTCCGCATTCCCTAAAATCCATACTAAATGATGCCTTCCTCTTTCCTCTCTTCGAAATGCTCTTTTTTGTAGCGGTTAGGGAGGCTTAAACTAACCTATAATCTAATCTCGGTGCTTCATCACAACAAGACCCGATGACTATGGCTACTTGAAGGAGAATCTTCACAAAATGCCTTGGGAACTTGGCAGGGAAAGTTGGTCGTTCGCGGAGCTTGTGTGCTTGTCGTTGTCGTTTGAAGACTGCAAAGAATGCTGCGCGGAGTGCATCAAAGGGGCGCCCTAATTAGACTATTAATGACATCAATGGAGTCCTTCGCAGCTCTAATCAACAGAGCACTCGATCATCACGAGACTGGCTTTCTTTAAAACGAATATGGGCTCTTATTCATATTTCATCGTCATTTTATAAGTTCTGAACTTTTAGGATGTCATCGCTAATGACATAGATATTTTCCACTACTAAGGTTGGTTTCTGTATTATTTCTCGTGTCGCTAATCAAAACGTAATTACACGTGACTGGAAACCAATGCTATGATAATTTCTTTGCTTCCTGACGCCCTTTCATTGTAACTGATATTGAGAATTGAAGCTGCAAATATTGGACAAAATCAATTAATTTTTTTTTGTATTCGGATCATCTCCTTGGAGTTTTAAATTGGAACTGGAGGTCTCTTCGGAGGATGTAGGATAGACAATAGGCTCAGATTAGTTAGGTTTGTTTATCCTATGTCATAGGCACTGGCGCCTTAGGAGGTAGTGTTCGGTTACCTCAACTATAGAAAAGCCTTCGAGATTTCCATCTTTGGTGCCACATTTACAGTCTTCGAGTTTTTATACCTTCTTCGCTGTATATTCTTCGCCCTCCTTCCTCTTCACTTTTAAATTGATGTTTCTATGAGCATAGTATACGGTTTGGAAACACACCTGGAGCATAGATGTCTCGTTTCCATAAATGTCATAATAAATGGTGCCTTTTCTTCCCTCTCGTGGGAGCACTTTTGTTGTGGATTTGGAGACATAAGACCACTTAGTATCTAATCTGATCTGATCTGCAAAGAGTTTTTCCATAAAGTTTTACGTGTAAAATATAGTTCTGACTTGATCTTTTTAGCTGTAATTTTCGAGCGCGGAATTGCCTTAAAGTTATCAAAAATGCACCTCGTGTTTCATGTTGCGCTTCATGTTCTCTCTTCTTTTGAGTTTTCTTCCTAGGGGGAATTGCATTGTTGTTTTGCCTCAACAGTCGCCTTTTTGGCATAGTTCAAATTTTTGGAACTCCTCTGGTTTTCTTTTGGACCTTCACTCATTTCGTCTTCTTGGCTTTATTTCGTTGACGTTGCGTATGATCTACTCAGGCTCAATGAGGCAGGGTCAGGGCGGTTGCCATCACTTTACTTTTGTTTGAATGGTAATAACCTCATAATAATTTGCATCAATCTAATCCGAAACTTACAATGACAGGATCTGTATCCGGTACAGTGAGAGGAGCTTGAATGTTTCGTCAATTGCTGTGCAGTGAATGTTTCCTCGTTACGTCATAATGAATTTAAAATATTTGAGTTGATTTTAAGTCTTAAATCCATTCCTCTGAGTGCAACGCTGGGGAAGTTATTCTCTGTCTCCATTGTTTGCAAGCACTGTTTATAAGTTATCTGATTGGTAGACGAATGCGGGTCTGTTCATGACCTTATGAAGATATTTTGAAAACAAGAAAGGTTTTTAGAATTCATTGGTCGATCGTCATTGGGCAAGTGTTGCTAGGAACTGTTCGCTTCATTCATGTATAACTAATTTTTCATGCCCGCTGACATTACTGGTTAGACTTGAGAACAAATAATATGAGCGCAAGTATGAGTTTTATGCGGGAAAGCCAGAGCAGTTGTTTGTTTTCGAAGCCAGAATCATGTAGATGCGTCCATTAAGTAATTTAGTTTATTAATGTGAGTTACCATTGGAACTATGGAGGTGTGTGTTCCATTGCTCGTTCGTACAAGCTTAAATCTAAGCTCAAATCTTTGATGTACTTTCCACGAGCCTCATAACGAAATCATACCTTCTCCCCGTAACTTGGGAACGCTCGGTTCTCCGAGTCCTTTGGGGACTGCCGTTAATGTCAGCGGCGACAGTGGAGGTAGACTTAGGTGGTCTCGTTGTGTTCCCAGTTTAGTGTCTTCTGTTCCTTTCTACTCTTCTGTGGTCTGGTTGTGTTCCCAGTTTAGTGTCTTCTGTTCCTTGCTACTCTTCTGTGGTCTGGTTGTGTTCCCAGTTTAGTGTCTTCTGTTCCTTGCTACTCTTCTGTGGTCTGGTTGTGTTCCCAGTTTAGTGTCTTCTGTTCCTTGCTACTCTTCTCACACTCCCATAAGAGAGGCCGAAGTGTCGAGCGAGGCATTTGACGAGTTTTTTTGTGCGTGCTTTTATTTCTTCTCTTTATTCAACCGAGCAGGTTCATGATCGGCTCCATTTTATAGAGTGTCATGTACGCCAAAACTATTTAGTCTCGGGGATAAAAAGTCCCGATATTCGGACTCAGGTGATTTGAAACGCAGCATTATGTGATATTAAGTACTTTCTATTTTCATAAGAATTGACTTCAAATAAAAGGGCGCTGATAAGGTTGAAACAAAAGAAGTGCTTGCACAAAGATCAGCTACATAAATGCCAATTGAGTTGTTTGTTATAAAAATAATGCTCCTAAACTGTTACCGAGAAAGTTACTCTCATTCGAAACTCAACTACTCAGAATGTGTATAATAGACTGAGTTTCAATTTGTATTCAAAGTTCGTAAGTGCCTTCCATTTTTTTGGTCCCTTTTGCCTTCTTAAAATGTATGCGGTCCTTCAATGGCGTGCAAGTTTCTTCCATGAACTTCCAATGGCTCAATAATTACATTCTTCGACTTTTGCCGAGCGCCGGCCGCATCCGGTCATTGATCAAGCGTTCGACAAGGACAGCTCGTTTGAACGTCAGTTTTGTGTTTGAGCTCCATTTTTTCCTTTGCGGTCTGAGAAAAGCGCGTCTATTCGGACGTTCTTGTGGCCTTGGATTTGCTGGAGCTCATGGCGCAGTGCCAGCAACCTCCTTCTTTTATTCTCCTCAAAGTGGGTTTTGAGAGGCGTCCAGAAATGCATAGACTTCGGCGGCTGCCTGCAGCTCTGCCGTCTTGCGTCTCCTATAAAATTTGCCTCGCTGAATTCCTCACATTTTTAGTGTGAGCGTCGCTTGGGGATCTTGTAGGAAGTGTCTTGCCTGGTAAGTTTTTCAATTGAGGACGCGCGTAAATTAGTTATCGGGTGAGCGCATGTTTGAAGGAATATCTTCTCCTTTCACAGGTGCTGAACATATATTGCTCAATTTACTGCTGCCTGTTATGCGTTTCAGTACTTCATATCTGACGCTTATTACATTCTGTAAAGATTGAATTGTTTTCTTTCAGTTTACAATGGATGATAATATTTCTTTCAAGCCTGACATATAAAGGCCCGCAATATTTCTGTAAAATTCTGAAGACATTTTTGACACGCTTGGTTTCTCGGCTGCTGCATTCGTATTCAAATGGGAAGCCCCTCAAATTGCATGTACCTATTGAGTATTCAGATCAGAGAAGGTTGATTACCAATATTAAATCTCGTACTACATTTATTGCGCACCAAAGGCTTCCGCTTCTGTTTGGTTTGTATTCCCCAATCGCGTTCCTGTTTGAAGGGCTTCGTTTCAATGGAGCAGAATGAATATGTGATTCAAAATCAAGATGGATTTTAATTTCAGAGTTTACATCATTGGAACGGATATCTGAAATGGATTAGGGCTCTTAGAACTGAGTTAGTTGAATTGACTGGTTGCACTTGTGTAGGTTATCTAGTTTGATTTGGTACTTAGGTTCCCTGGAAAACCGTAACTCTCATGTTTAGCCGCTGCGGTTGCTTCCTGACGTCATGTAGTGCAGTGAGCGTTACGACAGCCGGCTGCTATACAGCTATCTCACCCCGCTCCTGAGCACTCGGTGCTGTTGCTCAGCTGTGTGACTCGAGGCGCAGTCGAGTGCCTCCGCGCATGGTAATCCTCAGACTTCAGTGTAGAAAAACCCGAATTTTAATTTTGATTTTCAAAAAATTGATGTAGAATGTACGTTTTTTATTCATGTTTACTCTAATGTAAGAAGTGTGAACGATGATGGAATGCAAGAGCCATGATAAACAAAATATATCTTCAATTGATCACCTCATGTATAATTTGCGTTGAATGTCTGAACATGCAATTTGGATAACTCAGCAGGGATAAATATAAAGAAATTGATGTTCTGCCCTTGCTGGACATGACACTTTCATCAATTTTTTTTCTCTAAAAACATGCAAAAAAGTTATTATAATTTTCAAATCACATTTATGAATAGTGGACAGGTTATCTGGAAGCTAATGGTACTGTTATATTTATACGTATAAAGTAATGCAAATTCAAACCGCAGTGCTATTTGTGAACAGGGTGGTTTTCATCGATATGCACACCCCTCAGGGGGATACAACTATTGTATCTATGGGAATTAGCGCTCCCATGGGGAAAATGTGTGAGGGCCCGAGCTGAGAGTTAGGTAGGCCTTTTTTTGTTGAAATAAAATATTTTTTACTATGTTAAGGACCACCTTTTTCGGTTCACTGCTGTCATATTTTTCAGCATCTACTACTTTCTTCTTCAATTTTTATCATGTTTCATGAACTTCTTTTCCCAATTTACTGTTTTTATGCCCCTTCTGCATAGATTCTGCATTCCCTAATATCCATACTAAATGGTGCCTTCCTCCTTCCTCTCTTTGATACGCTTTTTTTTGAAGCGATTAGGGAGGCTTAAACTAACCTATAATCTAATCTAATCTATGTCATCGATATGCAAAAGTACATAAAAAACAGACTTTGCTACTTGGTGACCCATGGCCGTTGCTATGAGTTCATTTTAGACTTTTTTGTTGATTAGGTCTCGAATTTTAGTTTTGCTGTTCTCTGTAGTGGTATATTGGACACCGCATGTGCTTATGTTAAAATTGGTATGCTTATGATCACTGTGTCTTAATGTTCTTGTCCAAAGGGGCAGTTATTACTCTAAGGAAAAGTGAAATTATAAAGTGATAAACTTAATGAAACTAATGCCGCAGGACACCCGTGAAATTTCCTATAAATTAATAGGAATTGAATAATTCGGTGTTGGTTCTTTTTCAGCGGTGGGAATATATTAGCGGAAAACTAAGTGTGATACTTGTGTGTCAGAGATTGAAAATGGCATTTTAAATAACATTAAATATTTAGAAACCTTTCTTAAGGACATCGTAGCAGTCCTCCTACGCTAAGGCGACCAGGGTACGGAGTTTCCAAGTCTAGGGCCGAAGATTCAGGCACGGAGGTCAAATTGGTTATTGGGATAGGATTCTTTATAGGCACGTCTTGTGTTGTATCTTCAAGCTCTGCACTGCTCGGAATTCTGTCCGAGGTACGTCTTGTGTTCTATTTTCAAGCTCTGCACTGCTCAGAATTCTGTCCTAGGTACGTCTTGTGTTCTATTTTCAAGCTCTGCACTGCTCAGAATTCTGTCCTAGGTACGTCTTGTGTTCTATTTTCAAGCTCTGCGCTGTTCAGAATTCTGTCCTAAGTGCGTCTTGTGTTCTATTTTTAAGCTCTGCGCTGTTCAGGAGACAGTTCTTGCTTTCTTAACACTCAGCATGTCTTCTTGTCCATCAGCTTAGTGAAACAAACTTTTTCGTTGATCTAGACTGCTATTCAACTATCAACTTTTACACAGTAATTTTTCGTTACTCATGAACATACATTCACAAACATTGCTGTTTCTTTAACTTAGGCTATAACATTGATTGAGCAATAAAAAGTACAATACGTTAATATGGAAAATATTTTGCTTGCAAAATTACATCTTCGAAGATTTTTGGTTACACCAGGAATTTATAAATCTGTACATTTATGTTCACGGACATATTCCATATTTTTCTTATGAAAAGTTGATTTATTTGTTTACTTTAATGTACTGTACACAAAGAGAACGACAATCCCCTCACGTCTTTTCTAAAGTGTCCGAGACAATCCTTCAA
>JACJUY010000084.1:222658-236442 GCA_014220935.1 Platorchestia sp. MABIK
GTCCGTCAATTCAAGGGAAGTGTTGGCAGGGCGCTACTAAAAACTAAAGTAATTAGGGTTGTCAGTTAAGTGCCGAATTAGGCTCTGTAAACGGCCCTCGACCGCCCCACGAGATTGACGTGACCTGGTGCCTGCGTCCTGCAGATTGGGAAGCGTCCGCCTCGCTGTTACGTTGCTTGTTCTCCCGCCGCCCTCTGCCCTGCGTTTTCCTCATTTCCTTTACGATACAATGGGCGCTTGGTGGTGGTGGGCAGCGCATCATGCATGTTGACAAAGTTAATACTTCTGTCCTGTGGAGTTCAGTTAGTTTAATTCTCAGGTCATTACTATATGATTTACCTTTTTATTCTCAACTTCTAAAAAGCTAGGAAGTTCATGAGATGCTTAGAAGGGAAGATCTGATAGTAACCGAATTTTGCCATATATACGTTTAGTGTGAAGGTAGAGGCATTTTCTATCCATCGTCTGCAACGACACTCAACATGGCTTCTACTGCAGCAATGACTGCCTCCTAAATGATTCCTGACGATTTTGAATGTTCCGTGAAATGGTTTCGAAGAATTAATCAGTTTCTTGGAAATGCTGTCATCAGTTCTTCGATATTTTTTAATGTTTTGGAAAATGTGCATACCCCTTGTACCTTGTAAAAAAGTCAATGGGATTATAATTCTGAGAAGAGAAGAAGCTAGATATTTTTTTAAGACTCCGGATAGCGCGTTCTGTACAATGGATTTGAGTGATGTTCGCTATTCAGGCCTTGCATCGCCTTATTGGAGTGCACGATACCGCATTATGCAACGCCGTCGGTTTTTATAACCTTGTGGCCAGTACTATGCTCAGTTTTTCTCTCACCTTCACGCATGATTGAATAAAAATCAAACCACTTTCTAAGTTTATGAAAAATCGCCCCTCCTCAACATGGTGTTGTGTTCAACCCTTTGTTATGACCTCCACTTTTGTGATGTCTTCCACCGACCTTGGCATGATTGCAACGTATTTTTAATGACGAACCGTCATCGGTAAACAAGTGTTTGTCTCTTGGGGGATTTTACAACCATTCGTTTTTTCTCTCAACTTAAATTTTTCGAACCAATCCTTAGCTTTATTCTATTTAGCGATTTAAGTCAGAGGAGGCTCTGCTTCGAGTACAATTGAAATGAAAACTTCTCCAAATTTCTAAGACTAGTTTCGTCTTCAAGGTATTGGTTTCCTCTCCGAGTTTCCTTGAAGAATGCTAAAAACTTCAGGCGAATTTTCTCTCTGATGGTTTAACCTTGGGCTGTCAAGTTCGAGGTCTTTTGTTTACAACATTAAGCGTCTTTTCTTATCACGTAACAACTTCTGAGCTCTCTGCGCATCTATATTTAATACCTTCATTCTCGAGGCACTGGCTCCTCGGGAGGATACAAATATTGTTTATGTGGGAATTAGCAGTAGCAGAAGGTAAATGTGAAGTCCCAAGAAGAGAGCTAGATAGACTTTCCTTTTGTTGAAATGATATAATTTTTTGTTTGGGACCATTTTTTTCGCCTTGCTGCTATCCTTCTTTCAGCACCTACTTTTTTCTTCTTCAATTTTGTTTTCTTCATGAACGTTTTTCAATTTTCTTGTTTTAAGCGTGCTCTAATCCCACTTCTACGTGGATTTCTCGTTCTTATAATGCATACATGATGGTGCCTTCCATTTTCTCGTCTTGAGAACACATTTTTCAGGATTAGGGAGGCGTAAGCTAACTTATGAATTACTGAAGACACTAAACTTGACCGCTCTTGAAAGAACCTTCTCTGTAAATGAATCTTTATTTCAATGGGGATCGAGGGTTTTGTATTGACTTCGGTGTACTGTTTGTTAACATGTGCACGGAGAAAATAATGCATCATTTTACAAGCGTGATGCGTACTCTGCATAGTCACAGATTGTATAGCGCATCGAGTGACATGGGATACAAACATGGAACGCTGATATCAATGCTACGCCAATGATAAATTTCAAGTGTTTACTAAAAAATGAATTCGAATTTGTATCTGTGTTTTCACAAGCTTTCGGGTCAACTGAATAGATCCGTTTTCGAGGCAGATGTTTTGGAACTACAGCTTGCTACCGGCAGCTTATCTTTTGGAAAACAGCAGCCTCGGAAACGAATCAACTCTAGTGGACTATAAGCTTAGCAAAACTCAAAATTCAAACTACAAATCGCTGTAACAAACATGTTAAAAAGTGGTACTCAAGTGGGCTTTAATAGAAAGACTTTGTTCAAAAATTACTTCTGAGTTTCAAATTTTAGTTTCGCCTGGCTTCAGTTTCGTAACACTTGGTGTGTTATTTTCGTGTTCACCAGAGTCACAGCTTAAAAGCGAAAAAAACTGCTGGTGCTTGTGGGATACGTAATTCCTATTAGTACGATAATTCAGCGAGTGCTTTAATTTCTCGATAGAGGGACGTTGTCAATTTCGTCTAATTGAAGCCAGGAAGCAAAGTTGACGCTTGGACAGCTGTGATATGAAAGCGTCTTTTTTGGACGAGAATATTTTCCCATTTTTTTGCATTAATGATAGCGTTGGAAATTAGGGAGTTTCCGACATGCGATGGTGGAGTAAAAAGTTTTCATTGGACCAACGCGCTTTTTTTATGTTCCCCAAAAATGTTGCTAAATTTTCAAAGCTGAATTTTAATGCCGCTATGCCATAAGTGGGCGAATGAGAGATGACATGTTCAGATCATTGCATCAATGCTTAATTGAGTAAATTTCCAAATCATTTCAATGTGAGAATGTGAGCCGTATGAATTGCATACTGTGCTATTCTACGTTATAAGAGGAGCAGTTATAAGGAATAATAATGCGATATTTGCCTGCGAGAGAGGCTCCTCTATTCTGTGGCCCACAGGCTTGTCTTTGTTTACTACTTCCCTCACTCATTTTGAGGTTATGGAGCACCTGTAGCTAGAACGCCGCAATATCGAAATGATGTTCGTAGAAACACGCTTTCAACTGTCTGCTATGCACAGGTGAGGCTAAGAAATCTGCGGTGGCAATGAGAACATGTGGTTTTTTATAAAAGTTCTCTTGAAATGCTGTTTTTATGCGCTGGGTAGGGGGACAAGCTTCGTGCATAAATTCCCCATTTCCTTGATTTCGTCCTACAAGACGCCTTTCTCCTATTGTCTGGCCTGGGAACGCTTTTGTTGTGGTTGGTGAGACTTAAACTGTCTGTAATCGAACCCGTCCATTTGATTGTTGTTGAAATCTAACGTACCTCAAAAATTGACGGGACTTTTCAGTTACTGGTTAAATCATTTAGGGGATGCCCGAAACTCATTAACATACTCATTTGATGGGCACGATTTTTATGTTGAACCTTGCTGAACGTGTGCTTTATGGTCGTTCCTATTTACTAGCCCCATGCTTGAGTGGGTTAGTATGCCACGTGTACAAAGTGATTGGAACAATGAAAGTGTTTTCATTAAAATTTGTGTTTGATGTATATCTTAACTAATTTAAATTGAAGTAGTGCGCTCTTATGATACCGCAACTAGGTCAGTTGTATTTCACTAATTAGGCATGCTGAGTTTACCTGCTATTCACTAATTCCCCGTATACCATTCAGAAGGACTATTTCAGAAACATTGAGTATCCAGTATCAAATAAATTAATTTGGTAGAATTCAGCAGATGGTGCAGCACGACGTACTACAACTCATCTTGTTGGGGCCCTCTCCTCCCTGAGCCCGTGACTGTATACGGCGAGTTGAGTGCGCGCTTTTAATATCTCTCTAATAACTTACAGCGATGTCCATCCGAGAGTGGTAACCGTTCACTCATTTGCCCATATAACATGGAAAGTTGACTCATAAAGCGTCTGAAAGGCGGAAGTTTTATCAGAGTTTCTCAGTGCGGTCGGACTTATCGGCCATTACGGCTGACTGTCCCTCTAGCCGTGAATCTTACTAACCAATGGTAATGATGCCTTTTGGGAGAACTTGCGACCTGCACCAGCGCAAGTTTGCGCGATTTGTGGCCATTGAGAAGAAAGGAAGCGCTGACAAACTGGCAGAACGGTCCGCGCTATCTGGGCGATGATTGTCGTCGTCGCCTCTATTCGACGTGGAGCTCACGGACATTTTTAGCATTCTTGCTCGTCGCTTTAATGGCCACAAAATTGCCTCTAATAGTTGTGCAATGTTTTATTGACTACCCGAGACCTAGTCTTATAAGTAGAGTTTATTTTCCTTCTGTTATGCTCGGCAGCAAACGTTGAGTTTTTGATGCGAAATTGCTTTCTCGTTGTGCTGTCTGAAAATGTACTCTAATCTTATTCATGGCGTTGTGAAAATTTGTTCTATCATGGATATAATATGACTAAAGTATTTGTTTACGAAAACCTGCTGAATATATCTGGAAAATATTGCTTGATCGAAACGCTTTTAATTTGTACTCAGCGCATTTGATGAATTTCTTCAAATTGATGTCGTAATTTCTCTTTTTCACTCTTAATTTATCGTGATGGCAAATAAAAAATACTCGTTTTTCATATCAGACGTTCAACATTTGATAGAAACCGATTCTGATATTATACATGTGTGATAACCTATGGAGATTCTCGACCAAGTTCACTCTAATAAATCAAATATACATTACCACAATTAATGGGAAACTTATTTGTCAATAGATTATTTAATGCTCGTTAAAAATTTCTGTGTTTCGTACGCATAGTCAGGACAAATTTCGAGTATTACCTGTACTTCGTCTTATGTCGAAAAAGTTCATTAGAGTGCAGTTAATAATTATTACTCTGAACTGCATCCCAGGGGGAAAATGTGAGGTCCTGAGCTGAGAGTTAAGTAGGCATTCTTTTCGTTGAAATGTTTTTTGTTTTGTTCAGGACCATCTTTTTTCAGTTCATTGCTGTCCTGTTTTTCAGCACCTCTGACTTTCTTCTTCTGCTTTTATCTTGTTTCATAACCTTCCTTCTTATTTCATAGTTTCTATGCGCACGGTATCTCTTGCGGGGACACTCTTTGTGAAAGGATTCCTCGTTTCCTTAACTCCATACTAAATAGTGCCTTCATCTTTCCTCTCTTTGAACATCTTTGTTGTGGTAAAGGGATGCTAAAACTAATTTACAATTAATTAATTAAATGATTACTCTAGACTGCATTATCATACAATGTATAATAGAACGAAAATAAATCAATGTACTATAATTATCAAGAGATCTTTCAGGTTTGTCTGTAATTTAGATTCTTAAACTGAGCAGCGACTGAAATTCACTTTCTGTAACTCCAAATAGTGGTGAGCATGAACTGGTGGACAAAGAGAACTTTGAGAGACTTCGGAGCCCGATAGAATGAAGATCTATTTCTGTCCCCAGTTAAAGTTGTCTTGGACACAGAGTCCATTTCTGGCATTTTCAGTTTCTTTGGCCAGATCCCTTTATCGTTCTGCGGAAGATTAATGGCTTCTCGATAGTCGTAACTCATGAGGCATTTTAGTGCTGCCTTCTTCCATTGAAGAAGAGCAAAACACGCTTCTCGTATCTGTCTAATGTGTGTAAAGTTCTTATTTATTGGTAGATCTGATCAGAGCTTGTCCCGACCAAGGAACCGCCTGGCTTTGCTGACAGACGTCGTTTTTTGGGAGCCCATCAGTTGCTGTCTCTTGCATGGGCCTGCCATGGATGATGGCTTTCTTCATTTGTCAGTAACGAGTTTCTCTCTTAGTCTCGACCACTCACGGGCAGAAAAAAAGTGACTGGCGGAACTTCCTTCTTGTAGCACTTGAGCTTTGCCGTTGTACAGATTTGTTTTTCTTTGAATGAATTGTGCGCTATGGTACCAACACTATTGGACGTATTTGTGTTTTGGCTTTGGCAAATTTTTGATTTTTCAGAATATTTAATTCTAACTGACTTTGAGGGCTGTAGGTTCATTTATCTAGGTGGGATTTTATGCCCTCCTTCAGAGGGTCTAGGCTACTTTGCTTCTACATGACCTACGGCCGTCGACCGTCTGAGAAGCGAGCAATTCTCTGGTCTCGGTTATAGGGGTCGTTTCCGAAGGATTTCCTTCAGCGCCCCAGCGCGAGTTGAGCGGAAATTTGATAAAACTGCAGTTCATCATGTTACCTTAGATTCGATGGCGCCATGTCTAGATGATTGAACACGCCCAATTTGTCTTTGCTTGAATAGAAGGATGTGCGATTGTGTGATGATTTCCATGTGTTGCGAAGAGACCGCCATCATAATTCAATAATTCCGAAGATTTTATAACGAAGGCTTAAAATAAAACGAATTCAGTTTCGGTCTTCAGTTGAATTGTTCCAAAACTGGGAGTTATTGCAGTTTTACAAATAACTTGCACTGAACTTTACTTATAATCACTGATTGAAATTGAATGGGCATCTTCTGACTGCCATGTCTTTGCCTCAGTAAGATAAGCAATATCCATCAGGAGCATGCCATATTTCTACTCACTGTGGAGGTGTCTCTGTAAAAGCGTACAATTTACAATTCGGTCGTTTCTAGGTTCATATCTATACATTTAATGAGAATACCTCTAGATTATTGTGCCAGGGCAATTCAATTTTTAGCATTTCGTTATGATCACGTGACAGAAGAAGGCATGTTGCTTTTTGAGGCCGCTACTCAATTCAAAGATAAGGTCACCTAAATTAAACTAGTGTAACTTTCAAGTCAGCTCTGTATTCGTCGTGATAAAATGAAGCTTTCTTGTCGAATATCTACTGAGTCAACAAGAAGTATTCGTTTAGAATTCCGTCAACTTTGTACAGGGATTCAGAAATGTCGAGGTTTAAATTGAGTTGACATCATAACCTAATGTAAATATTTGAACAGTCCACATTCAGGCTTTCCATGTCACTTTAATTGGATTAGATATTTTAGAACATTAATATAAATTAAAATTTTAAATTTTAAATTTTTCGTGTGAGAGCTATGATTTCATGTAGTCAAAATTGCTAGATGTTTAAGGCAGTTTATAACTTTGCAGATGAACGTATTTGTGCACCTCATCTGCTGATTATAACCTACGCGGTAACTTTTATCGCGTAAGTTTGAATTACGCCGTTACTCGTCGTATGCACGAGGCTAGTTCATAATTGCTTTACGAGTCCGTGAGATTTTGATCTGTAAAACAAAAGATTTCAATGCGTGAAGCTTTTTCTCTTGCTTTTTACGGAATTTCCCATTGGTTGATATTGATGTAATTTGTAAGAGTTTTTGTTGCACTCGGATCAATTTGAATTAGAGGATGAGAGGCTATATATAGGTAGCGTACAGAGACATGCCTCTTGCATGTTGGGTGCAAACACCGAATTCATGTACGCTTCATACCAATGACTGTTGTTGCTCAATATGTAACTGAAAATGCTGAGAAAAGAATTCCAAGCTTATTTTGGGGCTGATGTGTGTCATTGATTTTGGAAGAAATATTTTAGTTGAGCATTGCGTTCGCAATTTATGCCATTTTTTGGGTTAGCTGGTAGATAACTTCGCCAGTTGCAGGAGCCTTTCTGCTGCATTTAGATGCTACATCTGGAATTTGGTAATTGCTTCCTTATTGACGAAGTAATTCACAGGACGTTTCAAGTGTGTCGTACGTTTCATACCTCTGTATTCAGGATATTCAGCTTAGTTTTCTTGCTCTACCACAGGCGTATGTGTATTTTCTGTCGGTTCCACGACTCGCTTAAATGCCGTGGTCAACCTTAAGGATTTTGTTCAGCAATTGCAATGTCTGCCAATACTGACTCGAAATAACGGAGCTTCAAGGCAAAAGAATAGATCATTGAAACTAATGAAGTCTCACTAGAATCACTTGAACTCATCTACCATCCTCTCACCTATTTTTAATGGTGTTTGTTGTTGTGTGGAATTCTGTCTTTTGAATTACAGCTGCTTGAGGATGATGTTTTGGTCTTAAATTGCCTTACTGCTAGGGTGATCTTGTAATTCGTTTTGCCTAGTAACTAAATAGCCTAGAAAACATGAAAATTGCTTATGTTCTTACCTCTCTTGAATATTATGCGGTAGTTACCCATGACTTTCATACTTCCATCGTGTAGCATGTAAGACACCGCTGTTGCCATTTTGCGTCTTCTTCATACATGCCGTGCCAAGATAAACAGGGTCACAGTAGGAGAGATTTTCCATAGATTATGGTTAAGAAGTGTTTCATTTTGTACGTGCAGTTTTACGAGACGACTTCCGGACGTCACCACGGGACACGCGCGTGGTGGCGGGGGAGCAGGCGCGGCTGGACTGCTCTCCGCCCCGCGGCCACCCGCCCCCCTCCCTCACCTGGACCAAGGACGGCCATGTGCTGCAGCGGGATCACAGGTGGGCGCCTCTCCTTCTTCTCTAATTACACGATCCCCGCCCGACCGGGCCTCTCCAGTGCTCAAAACATTTGTGTGTTCCGAGTTCAATTTTGGCGTTCTTCAGATGTGTTTTGAAATTATCAATGGAGTGAGTACTTTTTTTGGTGAGTAAACTAACGACGTTCATTTGGGATTATTAAACCGTGCAGTTCTACTGGGAATATTGAAAGGAAACTCGAATTCACTCAGGCTTTCCGTAGATTAATTTGAATTTCACTATTGGATTCTATTGCGATACGCCATAGGATTACTATTTGCTCAAGATATTGTCTGCAGTTTTAGTTTGTACCGGTGTTGTGAGGCCACAATGTTTAATTGGTGCTGTTTACTGCAGTCAGTTAACTCAGTCCTCTGTAGCTGAGCTACCTTCCACACGCCTACACAAGTGATAGAGCAGTGCTTGGGTCTGTAAGACTTATTTTTGTAATTTTTACCGAACGTTGCAGAGAGAGACAGACTCACCTTGGATGACAGACCGTGCTTGTCCTTCGGTAATACAAATAAAAATCTTAATTGAGTGCAAGCAAATATGAGAAAAGAAAATTTAAAATAAAATACTGAATAAAAATAAAAATTTTTAATGCCGGTGTTCAGTGAATATAGTCGTTCATTTAATTGATGTTTTTGGAGTTTACTTTCGAAGGGATTTATTGAATTTTTATAGGACAGTCGATACTGTCAGGAGAAAATAAACTGTGCTACTTCCAAAATTGCCGCGTTTGCAAAGAATTACAATGTGATCATTTTGCTGGATACAAAAACAAAAAGTTCGTGGTTATTTGCATCTTTATTCTTACGATCTCTGTTCATTTCTGTGTAAAATCATCCTTGCTTGTGTACGCACAAGTGGGATAAATTGATAAGTTCAAATTTGCGATTTGTTAATTTGGGCATGCTTTGTGTCGCTGCCATGGAGGGGAGCACTTTAAGGAGAGAGCGCATTTTGGATTTTAAATACAGCACAATGTTTGTGCTGGGGGTGTGTGAGCTGTCACCTGTGAACATTTTATTGTCATACAGGTGATGGTCTGCGAACAAACAGTGTGTGACGTATGAAGATTAGGGTTAATAAGGATCAGGGTTAGGATTAATAAGTATTGTGTATTATGTACAGATCGGCTGCGCTGTATAATGCAGGGTACAGATTAGATTAGATCATAAGTGAGTTTCACCCTTCTTAATGACAACAAAGTTGTTTAAAGAGGGAAAGAATCATGACACCAGTGATTGAGTGTGAGGGCCCGAGCTGAGAGTTAGGTAGGCTTTTTTTTGTTAAAGTAAAATGGTTTTCGGAGTGTTAAGGACCACTTTTTTCGGTTCACTGCTGTCCTGTTTTTCAGAACCTACTACTTTCTTCTTAAACTTTTATCTTGTTTAATGAAATTCTTTCTCAACTTACTGTTTCTATGCCCCTTCTGCATAGATTCCTCATTCCCTAATCTTCATACTAAATGGTGCCTCCTTCCTTCCTCTCTTCGATACCCTCTTTTTGTAGCGGTTAGGGAGGCTAAAACTAACATGTAATCTAACCCCTGATTATGTAGCTTAGGGAATGCGGAATCTATTTACAAGGTGTGTTCTTACGCACACAGAAACAGTACGTTGAGAAGGAAATGAAACGAGAGAAATGGAGAAAAAATTAGCAGGTGCTGAAAAAGACCAGAATGAACCGAAACAAGATGATCCTTAAGAAAACAAATACTTTATTCAAACAAAAAAGAGGACCTACTTCACTTTCAGCTCTGGACCGCACATTTTTCCCCCTGGGAGCTCTAATTCCCATAGATACAATAAAACATCCCCTGAGGGGAATGAAGGGCATATCAAAAGGACATAAATTGTTTACCAAGAATTGAGTTAGAAGTTGATATCTTCATCTTATTTACTAACGTAATTTGAACTTAGAGCGATCACTCTTTTCGTGTCTCGGATGCAGAGGACAATCGCGTGTACTAACCGACCTTGCTGAAGCTAAGATTTGTTATTGAAAATCACATGCTTTCCTGTATCAAATTGGAGCCTTTGATTCGAAGTTCAAACCTCACTGATCGACTGCAGAGCTAAATCTTCGTGCCCTAATAAATCGTGTCTAATTGGAGGTCAAGTAAATTATATTATTGTTTACAATTGTCTTCATGGAATCATCTTACGGCAGTTTTATGGTGACGACGAGTCTAGGATAATTATTGTAAATTTATTCAGTAATTAAACAGAAAAACACCAAACTCGATTTCAGTTGCTCGAGGCTTGGCCACTCATTCTCCACAACGCGCGAACACGCAGTCGAGCATTGCCTTCGTTGTAACTGAAAAGCGGCTTGAATACTGTTGTTGAGCGCTGCCTCGAGCACCCTATGACGCGAGCCCACCAGAATTAGACTGGTTCCTGAAGTTAAAAAAAGCCCATGCGAGGATGTCGTATTCATTTCTTGAAAACTTCCTGCTGCCTTTACCCAAACATTTCGTCAGATAAACAGAGATGGCTTCTTAGAAGGAACTGTAAGCCTTCCTACATGCATATTAGAGCTAAGCAATGGAAAATCAGAGGGATTATATCAAAGAATTGTGAGGAGATATTGACAAAAAAATGAACGTGAGAGCGAATGAATTTTTTTTCGCTTCTCTTGGAATGGCCTTCGTATTTATTAAGCCCATGCAATTGTGTTCTTGTACGAATTGTCAGAATATCGCTCTCGATATAGACAATTCATGGAGTCTTTTGCTGCACATCTTCGTAGATGATTACACTTTTGAATAGAGGGCCCACTCCTTGGTTAAAAATTGCAATGCTGCGGGCGGTGGGAGCCTGACACCGAAAGTTGCGAGATGAAAGTTGTTCACGTTACTTGCTTCGCTGATACGAGAGGCCTTTCATGGTTTGATTGCGCTTCTCTAGTTCGGGATCAGTCTCGGCCTCTGCAAAAGACCTCGTGTGGGGAATGGGGCTTTAATTTGAAACCGAGATCCCTTCTCTGAACTTGCCTGTCAAAGGTTTCCTTGTATCATAGATTCTCGTCTTAGAGTAACTCCAGCTTCAAACTGATGTTGATTTTGATTTCTTTCTGTACAAAGAGTTGGTAAAAAATAATCTCGAATACTCGTGCTTCAAAAGTAAGCCTTAGTATTCTGTAAGACGCTGAAAAACTTCGAAGTTTCAGGAAACATTGAAGGTTCTATGTGTACTTCCTCGAAAAATTCTTTCCGTAGCAGCGCAATATCATTCCACCGCTGCCAAGCTTTTGAGTTGTTTGTTCACTTTGCAAATGACATTACAGCGCTAATATTCATGACCAACAGGAAACAAATTTTGATAAGAATTAAATCATAATGCAAAATTGATCGCAATTCTTCTAAAGATAGAGAAACTGAAGATGTTTTGATAGGCTTCATGTGCTTCTGTTGAGCTCGTTTTAATCAAGGGGATGTGGAGCCTTTAGTACTGGTGCTCTGTTGCTGGTACTGGTGCCGTGTTGCTGGTACTGGTGCCGTGTTGCTGGTACTGGTGCCGTGTTGACTCCGCGCTAACTCGTACCTTGCCCCGCTAACTCATTTTGCTCAAAGGCCAGTCATTAACTCCACAGCTCCATTTGTAATTATTTCTTGACTCGGTAACTTCTTTCCACTGGCCCGAGTACATTGAAGAATCTCGTCTCTTTCATTTCATTGACTGTCGATGGTCCTTTGTCTCATCAACAGGCTTGCTCTGTACGTATTTCGGGCTAAGGTCCCTATAGAGTGCCAGCACTGTGGTGTAGTTCCTCTGCCGTGGTTTGCCCAGCACCTACATTGTTGGCGTGCCTCCCTTCTGTCCTCCGCTGGCCCGGGCCGGTAAAGAGCCGAGTTAAGCTCAGCCGCGATCTCGCGATAGACGCAATAGCCCTGGATTACTGAGACTGAAAACCGAGCGAATGGTTGGCGCTGACTCGATTTAAAGAACTGCCGGAGCTTAGACTTCTTTTAAAGGTTAGTCGTTTTGACGCGAGCTTCGAGCTGTGAAGCTCGGGATAGTCGACTTAGGCTTTGAGGTCGTCGGGGCCGGGCCGCTGGCAGACCTCGCCACTAAGCTTACTTCTGTTCATTTCTGCTCCGCTAGTGTCTGTTGCGCTGCTAGTCCCTAGTGGTCTGGGTGAGAACTTCGTCGATTGATTTCTTCATGCTCGTAACAATTGGAATGTTCGCCAAGCACTTTGTAATTTTTTGTCCAAAGTTACATTCGTCAGGCATTGCTTCTGCCTGCTCCTTTTGACGAGAATATTCGCCAGTTTTATAATTTTTTTCCATCATCATCCCTCTGTTACACGTTCTTGGACTTGGCTATTTTTTTCTTGACCTCACTCAGTTTTCCATTCTGTGGCAGCCTTCCTCAGTGATCGATCCTCCAAGCATTCGTTCTACCACCATGCGAGTCATTTTTTTCCTAACCATCATTCTTTTTTAACAATCGTCTTCTCAAGCCGCCAGAGTGTAACTGTCACACACCTCTCTGAGGTGCAGTGTCATTCATCGTACACTCCAATACGACGTCTCTCGGTCATAGCGCACAATTCTCTCCTAATTCTCCGAGTTTGCTCCATCGTCTGCCACTTTTAGCTGTCGTGTAATCCGCTAAACCTTTTCTTTATTGCTTGTAACGCTGGGACGGAAATCCCTCGGTTTGTCCTTTAAGTCTGGCGTCTAAAATCCTCCCTTTTAGATTCCGTTTCGCAGTTTATTTTCTGCCATGCGTGTCGCTGTTGCATTTTTTATTTCTACGTTACCTCTGCACAGCTGTTGCTTATATGCTTGCAATGCGGCTAGTGCTGCTCGTACGTACTTCTGAGGCCACAGCCAGCCGAAATTTTGCTCTAATTCAGAAACTGTCTTCATTTTTCCTGATGTTTGTGATCGTGGAGCTTTTCATGTTCCTTTTATATTTGTAAACGTTTCGGTGTCGTGTGGAGTGGCGAGTTCTTTGTCTGTAATGGTCTTTCGCTGTTGTTATAAGCCAGTTTGCGCGCGCTAAAAATTTAAGAAGGGCTTGGTTCTATTTTGCTAGCTGGGATGCCGTGAGACCGTAGGCTCTATTTGCTTAAAGAACGAGATTTTCTAATTGTATCAATTACTTTCTCCTAAAATCAACTAGTACGTTTGCACAGGTTATTTCGTATACTTTCCTTATCTTAAACTTTCGTCAATTCACAGAAAACTTGCAAAAAGTTCTCTCAAATTCTACATAGGAAATTGAAAAAGTCTGTTGTAAAATTAATTCGACTAATGACGTGTTGTGTTGCCCTCCTAACCTTATCTGACCAAAAATATGTTCATACATCCCAGGATTTAAGTGTACTTCGTTCACTAGCATCTTCTGACCCATTTTGTGTCGAGGGTTTCTTCCGGACGAATTGTTTTACG
>JACJUY010000084.1:258598-307822 GCA_014220935.1 Platorchestia sp. MABIK
GAGTCTTCTCTCACATTTCTCGAGTCTTCTCTCACATTTCTCGAGTCTTCTCTCACATTTCTCGAGTCTTCTCTCACATTTCTCGAGTCTTCTCTCACATTTCTCGAGTCTTCTCTCACATTTCTCGAGTCTTTTCTCACATTTCTCGAGTCTTTTCTCACATTTCTCGAGTCTTTTCTCACATTTCTCGAGTCTTCTCTCACATTTCTCGAGTCTTCTCTCACATTTCTCGAGTCTTCTCTCAAATTTTTGAAATTTGAATATCATTTCGATTACTAGAATTATCAGAAGTTTTCTTTGTGCGTCAGGGTGTACACGGACGCATCAGGCCGGCTTGTGGTCTCGGAGACGCGCCAGACGGACGAAGGCAGCTACGCTTGCCACGCAGAGAACCTCGTGGGGCGCCGCTCCTCTTCTCCCGCCATCCTCGCTGTCCTCGGTGAGCCTTCTTTCGCTCGGCCCTCGGGTGGTCTTGTGCAGTACTTTTGGCCTAAATACTCCCGTGTTAAACTTTCTTGAAAACTCGGTACCGTGACATATTTTTTTCAAAAATGAAGCTTTGAATGATTTTGCTTTGATTATCTGAATGAGTGCATGTTGTTAACTGTATAACTATCATTGGAAAGTACTTTGGGTACCTATAAATTGTGGTCTTGGACCCTCCGGAAAAGTTCCAAAGCTATAAGAAACAAGACCGACGGTCAGTCTTCAATGATTGTTTATTTCTGCTCAGGGGGGACAAAACTATTGTATATATGCGAATAAGCACTTCAAGAGGGAAAATGCGAAGGTCCGAGCCGAATGTTAGGTTGGCCGTTATTTTGTTGAAATAGAATGGGTCTTTGTTTTGTCACGGACCGTCTTTTTTTCGATTCACTTCTGTCATTTTCTAAGCACCTAATGCTTCCTTATACAACGCTAGTCTTATTTCATGAACTTATTTTCTAACTTGCTGTTTCTGTGCTTAGGAGATCTTGTGTGGGATCACATCTTATGATTAGATTCTCTATTCCCTTAACTTTTTACTAAATGGTGTCAGGCTCCTTCTTCTCTTTGGAACACCGTTGGTATAATTAGTGATTTTAACAGTGTAATCTAATCTAATTTTATTGTTCATTTTGGAAATGTTTGAACTATAAAAATGATATTTTCACCTCGATACAAGCGAATAAATCGGTACGCCCTTTAGTTCAGTTCGTGGTCTTGCACATCCGTTCTTTAGAAGGATTTACTTTATTGTTATCTTTAAGTTTGGTAATCATTATTTTAACTCATGGAATTTATTTTCATTTTAAGTAAGATGTGGCGCTACATGAACTTTTGAACCTATTATTTTTATAGGTAAGTACATTTTTGTCAAAGGTACCTTCAATGAAGGGGTGTGTGTTCTCTAACATTAAGTGGCCGTTTCAAAGAGATGACGTGTCTTTAATGTAAGTGTGAGGAGCCCGAGTGTGCGTCCGAAGCTCAATTTGAGTAGATGAGTTCGAATGAGGTACTTCAGCTTATCCTTGCCTTCTCTTTCATTTTTGTCAGGAGTTTAAACGCCTTCCTTTATTTTGATGGTTATTTTCCTCTGCATAAATCCCCTAAAACTGCGCCCGTTTGCCCGACAGTCTAGCACGATAACGATGACCCTTGGAAATCTCGTGTCCATTTCTCTTAGAGCTGCAGAAATTTTCACGGAGCATCGTTTTCGGGATCCTCGAGGATTTGTCAACGATATCAGTGGCCCGTGACTCTCCCTCGTATCCGTTTCCCTGGAATTCGTTCCCTCAACTTCCGAGTCGCGACTCCGACTCACACGAGCTAGATTTGCTCTCAGTCACCCAAGGGAATTCTCATGTCGCTGTCTCTCTCGTTGGCACGCGCCTCGTAAAACTACTGATTTTATCTTGATTCCCTGGTGATTCTTTGCTTCTTTCTTTATTATACATGCGGTCTTCACTGGCATCCTTTCTATTATCGATTTAGTGAGTTTTGGTGTTCCCTGTACCGTCGATAATGTAAATAGTAATCTTCTTGACATTCGACCTCCGGTGAGCTTTTAACTAATGTGCTCTCTGCGTGATTTGATCAGTTCATAATAGCTTGAGAATTGACATTTTTCCAGCACATAAAAAGTAATATACTTAAATGAATAACTCAAACCTCGTTCAACAGCGGAGGATAGCAATCAACAAGGTCACATGTCATGCCCTGAGCTTCGGGTTACTGGCTGTGGATTGTCTTCAGTATAACTTGCCTTAAAGGTTGTAGGGCAATGATTTTCTAAATGATTTTCAAGAACAATAACATTAATGTGACTTTTTCATGGTTACATCAATGGACATATGTGTCTCCTACTTTCACTTTCCTTCCAAAACATCGAGCAAAATTTGTAGCGTTCATCACTTTAATATTTTGAAGCTAGAAGTCCAATTTCACTTAATTAGTTTACTCCCTTCTCACCACAGGCTTAAATTTTTATAAGCCGGACCATTCTTCATTTTTTGACCGTTCTTTTGTGATTATAATTTTTAGTGGGCAAAGGGTGGCCGCTATTAGTCGCTCGCTGTGTTTTGAGAAAAGGTTTCTCGGCTCTAAATTAGTCGACAAATTTACGTGTTTACTTTGCCTGGGGCTTTTCCATATTCATAGGCTCCTGCTAACTTAGTTTTTTCTCGCTCCTTGGGAGGCTTCTTGTGAGACTAAAAAAGACTTGGCTTTAGATGTCCCATTAGCTGACACTCTTTTTGTTCTGTTGAAATAACCTACATAGTACTCACTCGCTTTATGATGTAACCGATGGAGTTCTTCGGTTTCTTCTTTCCATGATTTCATTGTCTGAATTTTTATATAAATTGTAAATATCTTAATAGATGTGTCGTTCTGTAGCTGAAAGTTAAGCAAGCCTTCCTTTTTTTAATAGAATTAGTGTTAGTTTTACCGACTAGTTTTTCGTTTCACGATGTCCTTTTCCCGTTCACGGCTGTCGTTTTTTTGGCATTTGTTACCTGCTTCTTTGCCTTTTGTTTAGTTTTATGAACTACGTTTAATACATTGACTGCGATGGGTTAAACTGAAGTTCAATCTCCAACTCAAATTTAAAGTCAAAAGTTGTTATAAATTTTATAAACAGCAAACATTGACACGGTAAAATAAATGACATTCCTTTAAAAAGATTGTTAAAAATTCTTCAAACGACACATCGATGGATCGTTTTGCGGCTGGAAAAACTGAAGCACGACCCGCCGTTGGGTCACACCGCAACGAATGTGTTAATCTTGCAGTTTCTATGCGCAGGAAGTGAAGGCACACCTTGTATATAAATTCTTAGTTCCCTAATTCCTTATTGAAATATTATAACCTCTCACCTTTCTTATGAATGCCTTATTTGTGATGAAGTGGTTTTGAAGATACTTCAAGTCTAATCTAATATGTCAAATGCTAAATTTTAATCGTTATCTGGATATTCGTACAATAGCGTAATTCTTACTTAAAAGCCTTCTCAGCTGCTCTGCATGGCGCAATTAAGTGGGGCGAGCAACCCATTGCAGCTCCGGTGTGGGATTGGAGTGCAACAAACTGAGTCTCAAACGACGGTGAAATATTTTCTCATATTTTTAGAGAATGAGCGATTTTCTAATGATTAATTTAGACGCTTTCGCTGTGTTCCTTGTTATTTTCACGAACTAGCACAGTAATGAAGTTAATGCATTGATTTTGTTTCTAACAGCTGCCTTTTAACGGAATTTTGACGTGAGCTTGTGTATGAAGTTTTCATAAGAATACCTATGAGAACGAGCAAATCTCTGCAGGTATAACACTCGCTGCCCACCTAAAGATTAGCTACACCAGTTCAGGCCATGTTCTATATTTAGGTGGGTGTATGTTTTTCCTTTTCGCTTCCGCCGTGATCAAGACACTAGACACGTGAGGATGAGCCACACCAGTTCAGGCTATGTTCTATATTTAGGTGGGCGCATGTTTTTCCTTTTCGCTTCCGCCGTGGAAGTTACCGATTTGTTTATGCTTGCTTAATTCTTTGATGGCGGGATTTACGTTATTCGTTCCATTCTTCAGTGCAAACATTCGTAGCTTGTTTTTGTTTGCTTTGTGACCCAAGCTCTTGAGGTTAGTATCTTGATCACAGAGGTTTTCAGCAAATATGGAAAATATTGTGGAAACTTTGATCAACCATGCACAGTTGAAAATAAAGTGTTCTTAACGAACCACTTTCGCAGCAATTTAGGAAATAAGGTGAAAATTTACATTTCACGTTCACTTTTATTTTAGCAGTCGGCGTTTTATTGATTCCTCTGCGATAATGGACCTATTGAGCCATGGCTAAGATCGTAGGGGTTTAGCTGGAAGGGATTAATTTTTTATTTCCAAGTGGAGAACTTCAAAAGTACTGGAATCTGATAAAGGTCTCTCCCATGAACCTGGAAGGTGTGAGGCTCCTGATAGGTGGGTCTGTTCTTGAAATGGAATTTTTTTCATCTGTTGCGTACCATCTTTTTAAGCTTCACTTCTGTTCTTTTTTATCAGCAGCTGTTACTTTCTTCTTTTTTTTATTTTATACGAACTTTTTAAACTTTCTGTTTCTAGGCGTAGGGTGTCGGGACATACCTTGTGCATAGATTTTCAGTTCCCTCAATTCCTTCTTGAATGGTGCTTAAATCTTTTTTCTCTTGCGAACACCTTTGTTGTGGGTTGGACACGTTGACTTCGTTTCCGCGGTTACGGCTGATACGGCGCGGATACGGCTGATTAGTGCAGGTTGTAAGTAGCGACATTGAAAAACTGACTTTTCTGCTCGAATACATTCACATCTTTTCCAAGACAAGGTAAAAATATAATTGCCCAACAATATATTGCCTCCAACGCTAAAGTCTTTTTTAAAAAGTACTTGCCGATGATGTGTAAGTTCGTGTTCATCCCATGGCGGCTAATTTTACAGATCTAAGAGTTAAACACACCTTCATATTGTTGTATGAAGCTTCAAGTTTCCAGATCATTACTGTTATTCGTGATTTTGGAATTGAGTTTATTTTTAAACTTCAGTACATTTGGACGTATTATACCGAGGATGATTTCCTGCGTATAATAAATGGGCTGAAGTAAGCCGAAGCTATTGTGAAGTATATTACATGAGAAATTTTGAATTAGGTTCTAGTTCTGAATGTAAACGGTAGTAGAAACCGGATTAACATGTGATTAAGTTTTCGGAAATACCTTGTGAGGCTCAAACAAACATAATCATTTTATGGATTAAATTTTAAAAATTGATTCTGACTTCACAGGTGGAGTTCTGAGCTAAAACTTAAGTAGAATTTCATTCTATTGAAATAGAATAGAATTTTTGTTTTATTTCGAACGATTTACTTTTTCGGTTCACAGCTGTACTTTTTTTTTAGCACCTCTGACGTTATTCTTCAACTTTTATCTTCCACCTCAACCTACTATTTCTTTTTGCAAGAAATCTTACTTGGGAACACACCTTATGTATGAATTTCTCGCCTTCTTAACTCCTTATTAACCCCCTTCCCCGGCAGAAACGTGTATACTCGTCTTCACAAAATGTTCCTTTTTCAGTCGTCGACGAGTATACTCGTCTAAAGCTTTACCTGAAAAAATCAGCTACATACGTACATACTCGTCGATTTTAAGCCTTTGTAAGCCATTCTACGTGTGAAACGAGTATTTTCGTCAAATCGTACGCCTGGCAGAGACGATAGGGTAGAGCTGTGGGATTTCAAAGACATTGTTACTATAGACTTGCTCCAACAGCCATTGTCGTCGGATGGGTGTTGTTTGCATCCACATTTGCATTCATTTTTTTTGTAGCATTTTGAAGTGTTACACCCCAAATGTCTAGTTCAACGGAAGATAGTGAATATGAACCTTCCCTCAGAAGCTTGAATACTTCAGATAGCTCTGCCAGTTCATCAGAAAATGACTATTTCTCGACAAATGAGGAGGAGGAGGAGGGAGGTGACTCGTTTTTGCCGACAAAGGTATTTCCAAAATAAAAAGGTAACCACAAAAATAGGAAGAAAAAATAATTGCAATCTGTTTTCATAACCAGTATCAAAAATTATTATATGGAACCAAAATGAAAAAATTAGTCTGAAAAAGAAACGTTTTTACCAAAAAAATTGTAGGGGAAGGGGTTAAACGGTGCCTTCATCCTGCCTTTCTTTGGAAAATCTTTGTTTAGGTCAAGGAGGCTTAACCTAACACTTAATCTAATATTCGTTCTACATTTAAAACTTGGAAACGATGTTATAGGTAAATCAAGTGTCAGGTGGTGCTTTACTAAATTTAAAAGAAGAAATATTAGCAAAGAAGATAACCACTTATGCGGCATACTATCAGCAATGGATAGAAAGATTTGGAAACCAAAATTGAACCAAACCCAGGAACCACAGCTATAAAACGCGCAGAAGAGTTGAACTGTCCGCACGTGGAGTACATGAAAATCTTGTTTCATTGGGATGGGCGTCCCACTATCGTACTTGGGTCCTTTACAATCTCCTTTAAACACTATTTGAGTAAGTATTTTATTTTTGACGAGCTCTTGAAACGAAATGGGATGGAAGTGTTTCATTTTCGTATGACGAAGGGAAATACGAATAAAATGTTGAAGAAAACCCAGTGAGAAGCTTCTGGATAGCTTGGTAAACATGTAAACTCTTCGTGCGAAGCTATCCTTGTCTTTTTCTCGTTTTCTGTCTCAAATTGCCATCTTTTTTGGTACCTGTAATTTAATTTAGTTCAGATGCTATCATCATGCATTGTTTATATCCGGCATCGCATTGACTGAAGTTGCACGCAGTGCTCGGGTATTCGAAGCTCGGGCTGGCCGGCCGCACCTCATAAATCTGCCATTCGCAGGAAACCGTTTTCAGCCGATGTGATCACTGCCGGGCGAAGCTACTGCGGTGCCGTCTTCGAACTTCTAAAAAACTTGCAAAATAGTATCGTCAGGCTTTCAAGACGAAGAAAATTCGCTGCGGTCTGGAATCAATGTGTGGAAAGAACGAGTTCCGTGGTCTGTTTATTGACAGCCAAACCAAAGGCTTCCAAACTCTATGTTCCCTTGAATGCTTTTGTCGAGCGCAAATGACTTGGAGTGAGCTTCCGGGAGTTATTTTGCTTAAATTTACGAGTATACCAACCAGTGTCTCTAACATTTTTCGGCTTTGATATATTGGGGTCTGCCTTTAGAGTCAAATCAATGAAAGTGTGATAAATTAATTAAACTTTATCGTAACTTCAAAATTTGTATTGAAATTCAAATGTTTTGACTAATCAAATTGGGACAAATCTATTTAGGAAAGTTCGATTTTCAACTAAATTATTTTTGTATGAACGTCTTCGGTTTCTTTGTGATGTGCATTACGGGCCCTTGACACTTGACACAAATAAAATAATTTTTGCTGTGTTAAGAACCACTTTTTCTCTGTTCACTGCTGTCCCACAGGGGGTTACAACTATTGTATCTGTGGGAATTAGCACTCCCAGGGGGAAAATGTGTAAAGGCCCGAGCTGAGAGTTAGGTAGGCCTTCTTTTTGTTGAAATAGAACGTTTTTTGCTATGTTTAGGACCACCTTTTTCGGTTTACTGCTGTCCTGTCTATTCAGCACCCACTACTTTCTTCATCAACTTTTATCTTATTTCATAAACTTCTTTCTCAACTTACTGTTTCTATGCCCCTTCTGCATAAATTCCGCATTCTCTTATCTCCATACTAAATGGTGCCTTCCTCTCTTTTATACGCCCTTTTTTGTAGCGGTTAGGGAGGCTTAAACTAATATGTAATTTAATCTAATCTGCGATGTGACCTACTGGAGGTCGCTGAAGGAATTTTCATAATGCTGCTGACCGACCAGCAGTCGCAAACTCAATTTTCATAAATACTTGATGAAAGCTAAGTAAAAGCACTGTCTATTTAGTGTTCATTATTTTCGACATTAATCTTTAAAATTAACTCGAATTTGAGTTGAATATTGAACTTCGGTTAAACCCGCCGCTGTTACCGTGTTCATCAATGGTACATACTAAGATGCTTTTCCAATCGAGTCTCATTATTTGTACTAGATATTCAAACCATGCTCGAATTCCAGTTTGGGGTGGCGGCTGTTGAAGCTTGTCTGATATGCGTTATGGTTGTCGCTGATCAGCAAAGGGTCTTGATAAATCGTGTTCCGACTTGGTTGAGTCTTTCTAATTTAGCGAGATACTAGCTATAAAATTGTCCCTTTCGATCTATCAAACACTGATAATTTAAATCATTCTTTTCACCTTATCACTCCTTACATATGCCATGATCTAACAAACTGAAGCGACAGCCAGCAGCACATGCGGGGTAGATTGCTTAATTAGTGTTGTTAGTTGTGCGTGTTTTTATGTGAAGAAATAAAACATGCTTCGACATGGCATGTCTTGAATTTCGTTTAAATTACGAGAGGAGTTGAAATGTCGGAACTTTAGGGTAACCACCTCACACGGACATGACCCATGGGAACTTCCTTGCCCGCATTCTTCAGAAGTGAGCGCTGTTCAGTAGGTGTATCGGTTTTTGGAGTCTTCTTTGAAGACTTTGGTTTAGTATCAAGAGTTTTTGAATAATTGTGTAGTGCGTTTTGGTGGTATGCATAAATTACAATTGTTAGTGCCTGTTTCAGAAGTTGTGTTTTCAATTTTCTACTAATAATGTATACTCAATCTAAAAACCTGGTTTTAAAAAGATTGAAACCTAATTTCTGTATAAAGTTAGTTAATTTTCATCATAAGTTTTTCCCCATCTTTTCTTTCGCTGGATAACTGGAGTGCCGTATAGCCGACCTAAAACATGAGCGGATTTATTGTTCTTTTTCCTATTTTTTCTCGTTCAAGCGTTTTTCTAGTCGCTCAAGTTGCCTAATTTCAGTTGCGACATTGCGCCAGGGCCCTGAAAATGCACCTGCTTTTGCGGTGGCTTTGAACTAAAGAGCTTGCGATTTCTAGGGTGACTGGACTAAATTGAACGAATGCGGTGTTTCAACTATAGACATTTTTATCAAATTAATGACAGTATAAGTATGAAACTGCTTGTATTCTCAGTAATTTCACGTCATGAACGGAAATAAAAACGCTTTTCTTTGCAAGAAATCTTTGGATTCACAGTGCTGCGCTACCCAGCCACGTTAATGCACACTCCTGCTTCTTTTTATATTGATGTCATTCTTTTTCTCTCCCTCTCTCGTGATATAAGCTGATGTTCAATGCAACAAAACTTGGAGGCTGGTATCATCGAAATCTTGTCTACTTTGTGTCCCACGCTTCGTTTCGGTGATTTGTATCTAGTAGGATTTGTATGCGTGCATCCTTCATAAGCGAACGGACATGGGCTTCGGCACACTATACCATAAAGTATGGTGTGATCAAGTAGATTTTCACGAAAGCGTGCCGTAGCACCTTTGTTGACCAGGTTCTGTTGGTTGCATAGGTTCTCTCTTCCTGGCTTCTCTAATTAAGTCCCGCCGGCGACTCACCTTATTGAAGCTGTCCTCCGACCAATGGACCGGAAAGTCTTCCTCTAAAATAAGAGCTCCTAGCCAAAGCTCCTCAATATTTATGAGACCCCAAGAACAAAGAAGCCCCGCGCTCAACAGCCGGGAACTAATTCTTGATGAAATTTACTGGTGCCTGTCAGCACAAATGATACCCTAGGTGAATTTTAATTTTTTTACGACACCGCTGGCTTTTTTCAAAATTGTATTGGGTCGTTCTCGCATTCTATGTGACTCGTTTCGAACTTTAGCGGCCCAAGAGAGACTAATGAAATGCGCGGGACTTTTTCTTATCGAGAAAAAAGGGGGCTCTCGGGTAACTATTTCGTCCGAATTCATTTGTCGGTGCTACTTGGTCTGGATTTCTCTTATCTGGGCTCTATCTGTCGGCTAGTAGAGCAAAAGAAGAAAAGCAGTTCTATTCTGGTTGGGCTTTACATTTGAAACTCGGGTATTCAACATCAGAGGTAAAATTCAAAACTAGTGAAAACTGATTAAATTAGTTGATTAAGTAGTGTGCGGACTCGAGAATTGTAAATAAGTGCATGTCTCTCTCCCACAGTTAATGCAGAGCATTTGACATGTGTTTGGATTATAGGGTAGGCTAATGTGCCTTTGCTCACGTTCTGTCCTGGTCATGATTCGATTTCTATGACCATTACTTTTCAATATTCAAAATGGTTGTGGTATCTTTACGATTGCAAAGCTCTATCTTTTTAGATGTTATGAGAAATAGTTATAAGATGTGAAATTTAGGGTAAAAAATATGTGAATAGTCCAAATAGTTATTTTCCTTGTCTTCATTACTTCATCATGACCAGTGTAATCTCGCATTCGCTGAGGAAATTTCTTTTGGAATATTGAAATAAGGTCGCTTGATGCACTGTCTCGAATTCTGTGCGTCTTGCCTGGAAGTTCAACTTCTTCAGGGAAGTTCAGATCGCTTTCCAACTTTTGCTCCGACCATACGTCCAGGACCGCCGAGGATGCTTGGCAGTTCGCCAGCTCCTCATCCACATGGAAACATGACTTCATCCTCATGTTCGAGACGCGGCTGCCTGCGTGTTTGGGAAGCCTAATGTTGAATAGCGTTTGCAATTTTTCTTACCAGGCTAAGGTAAAAATTTGGTTTATTTAGTCTTTTTTTTTAGTATAAATTATTTGAATTTTCTCAACGTTGTGCTTTAGAATTTATGTCATTAGGATACAACATTCGCGAAAAAGGTCAAAGCGCACTTAATAGTTAGTGTTACAACTTATGTAGTTTTCACTAAATTCTCATTCATGATTTGAAAAGAAATATACGGTTTAGGTTCATTTCTGCCTTACTGCATCACTCTTAAATGTCAGTACGGTATGGCGTTCTACGGCATTTTCCTTTCGATCGGGCTGGTGGAGACGGGGACCCTACATGGAATTGTATTTTTGAGTTCTCTCACTCTCAGTGCTCCGTGCTGTAGAGCCGGCTGACCGATATGTTGAGTAGGAGCGAATATGAGCCAACTCCCCATACAATACAACTATTGTATCTATGGGAATTAGCACTCCCAGGGAAAAGTGTGTGAGGGCCCGAGCTGAGAGTTGGGTAGGCCTCCTTTTCGTTTAAATAATTTTTTTTTGTCATGTTAAAGGACCACCTTTTTTCGGTTCACTGCTGTCCTGTTTTTCAGCACCTACAACTTTCTTCTTTAACGTTTATCTTGTTTCATGAACTGCTTTCTCGACTTGCTGTTTCTGTGCCTTTTCTGCATAGATTCCGCATTCCCGTACCTCCATACTAAATCGTGCCTTCCTCTTTCCTCTCTTCTAAACGCTTTTTTTTGTATCTGTTAGGGACGCTTAAACTAACATATAATCGTATGATCAATATGGGCCACCTTCTTCATGTTAGATCTGGCATCAGTGTTGTCATTGTTCGGTCTGAAACCATGGCGATCAGAAACGTGAAAAATTGATTGGTAGGTGTGCCCTCTCCCCTAATAGTCCTTGATATCAGCTCATGCTTGTTGTGTTGTTTTTTTCCGAGATTTTGAGGGTTTAGTTGTGCTGAATTTGAGCTGAGATGAGTATGCGGTCTCTCTTGGGTAGGTGTGACTGATAACTATTTGCTAGCCGTGGAGTATTTTGAGTCCATTTTTTCCTTAAAATCGTCATCCCAATGAACTTCTCGAGCGCCATGTTTCTGATTTCTGTTAGTCTTTACAGTAGACCTCGCTCGATCAAACATATCGCAGTCTCCGTACAAGAATGTTGGGTAGTTTTTACGAGGATTTATCCACTCCATAGAAGCAGGATTAATGTGCCGAGTTCGGTGGGAAGTCCGCTAGAAAACTTGTCTAGCGATGCTCAAGGCAAAAATGATAGGGCGCAGCTGTTGTGGTATGTGCCATGGAATTTGAAATGTAGTTTTTCATATAAAAACCATTATGAACATTTATCCTCCTGTTGGTGCAAAATGTTATGGTGCCTCATAAATTGAGATTGCAGATGAAATCCTTCGTTGGAATGAAAAATAATTTCCGTCGTATCAGAAGCACAAACAAGTTCATTTGATTTTTCATTTTTAATTTTACCCTTTCTTTGCAACGTTTTTTCCAAAAACAGTAACATTCTATCATCTATTCATATATGGAAAGATTAATTATCCCTAGTCTGTTATTTTTTGTGATTTTACAACAAAGAACGACATCCCGAGACTAAGAACGAGTTCACATGAATCGAAAAGATCAGTGGTTCTTAAGCTCGCTTCCGGGTAATGTTTTGATTACTTCATGTGTGTATCGCACCAGACTGGAATTTCCTATTGTCATGATGCACTGCAATAAAAACAGCGACAGCATTGCGCTGTCGCGCTCAGTTCAAGAGCACCATTTCGATGATCGATCATTCGCTTTATACAGCAGCATTCCCTGGAAGAGTCGTTCCTGTTTCTCGTTAGTCATATTTTATGATGAATTGGGAGTATATTTCAATGCATTCTTCGCATCCATCACTTCCGCTGCGTGGAAGTCAATTTAAATATTGTCACTCCCATGTTGGGTTTTCCAGCTTAGGAAGAGGCCTGCACAGAACACGTCCGATTTGCGCAAGTTTGTTGATCGTGTCTGGACTTTAATTGGGGACGGACCATGTAACACTTACGAAACATGGAACAAAATTGATTTAACTCCGTCAATATTGGGTGTTGTCAGCGGCAAAATTTTTCTGATCTGTTATTAGACGAAACCTTTTCCTTCCATTGTAGCCGTGGAAGCCTCGGTAAATAATTTGGACGTTTTCATGATGTTTGAAACGTTTTTAAAAATCTGTTCAAAATGCAAATCTGACTTAATAGTATGCGTCTACATTGTACGGCTATTTTCTGCATTTTTTTCCTCACGTTTTTTGGTTCTACTTCATTCCTTTGATGGAACTTGAAGATTTGTTGAGATACTATTGAACCAGTTTTCAGTTTGATTTAATATAATTTCAAAAATCGCTTAAATTAACTCAAATTCAACTAGCCTGATGCAGGTTAATGACAGTTTTAAACTACCGTAGAAAACGATGATTTCGTGTTACGACTGAGAAAATGGTGTTTTCATCAAATATTTGCAGGTGCTAGTGAAGTTGTGCTGTGTTCCGGACATTTTCAGCGTTTAAGCGCTGTGCTAGTATCAGCTGCTAAAACAGGGAGACTGAAATTGGCGCTAAAAATTTTCTTGAGCTTAAATTTCCATTAATCCTGAAAGACCTCCCAACCACGTCCAGAAAATTGTATCAGCCATAGAACATAATTTAGCTAGGAGGCCTTTGAAAACGAGTAGGTGTTTAATTTTTGTGTTTTTTCAGCATTGTTATGCCAAGTGGCAATTCCAAGGTTTCTATTCTTCCGACTAAATGATTTAATCCATTGCAAGCCCAAATTTTTGTGTTTCACTCCCTCATTTAATGCCACAGCTTCTCATTTTCAACAACTTCATATTCATTTTCCTCACATCAGTCAATTCTAAATTTGAATTCTTTGTTACGGTTATTTCAGTGCGGCCATTTTTCGTGCGACTCCCTGACGACGTGGAGGGACGTGTAGGAGGCGAGGCACGTCTTCACTGCCGGGCGGGGGGATCACCGGCCCCCCACGTGACGTGGCGACGTCATGACGGCAGAATGCCTGTGGGACGCGCTCGGCTCGTCGACGAGGATCACGCGCTCACCATCGTCGCGCTGCAGACCTCCGACGACGGCGAATATTTTTGCCAGGCAGAGAACGAGGTAGCGACAGTGGTGGCCAGGGCCCGCCTCACCGTGCTGGGTGAGTTGTGGTGCCTGCCGCCTCTCGTCTGCCCTCGTGTCTAGGTATTGCTTCCTTACGCAGCGATATTTAATTTGAGATGCTGTAAAATTTGTTCAGCTGTGAAATTTGAATAAACCGGTAATTTACTCAAAATCCGGCGTATCTGAAAGACCCTCAATGTTTTGTAGTGGAACTTTGTTATCTATCGTACCTTCATGCGTGTTCAATCAGTGTGCAAATGGGAACCGGAGAAAAATAGACGTCTTCGTAAAAACATGCATGCTGACAAGTGGTAATTTCAGAACTTGCAATTAAACAGCGCTAAGAGATGAAATGGCGAACCCAAGATGCACTGAGAAAACTCCTGTGAAGTGCCTTCGGTGTTGAAACCACTTACATGAAAGTTGTTGATAGTACATTTTTGTTTAGTCCAAAAATATAAGAAATGAATAGTTTCCTATTGTGATGAAAATTTAACTTCCTGCCAAGTTTTTGGTATTTTATATTTCTGAATAAGAATCGAGTAGGAATTGTTATTTAGATTGTATCCAAAATTTCACACACGAATTGAGGCTTTTCCATTTTATTGTCCATAAAATTGTATTCAGTTTAATTCATACACGTAGGAGTATGGTGCCTATGTTAACTAAGCTATGCATATGCGTATCATAATTTCGCAGGATTAAGATGACGTCTATTTTTCGACACGCTCATCTTGCTTCAAATTCTTCAAAATTATCAAAAAATCTTGATCTAATCTGTCATTTGCCATTTATTCAAGAGTGCTTGTAGGTTTGACCTATGTAATAAAATTACTCTTTTAAAGTTCAGAATACAAGGAACTTACTGAATTGAACCTTACTTTAACACAGACAAATATTGTGCGCTCTTAAGTAACCCACTAGATGTTGAGCTTCATTGATCTCGGTGTTGAGCACTTCACTCGGTGTTGAGCACTTCACTCGGTGTTGAGCACTTCACTCGGTGTTGAGCACTTCACTCGGTGTTGAGCTTTGTTTCTGTCTAAATGAATATTACAATGATAAATGATTTGAATTCCAACTTCTAATGATATAGAATCTCAAATTTTCAGACATTCCTTAGGAATGCATAGTAGGACTGGTTGTGAAAATGTCACATTTTATTGAGGGTACGAACTCGCGGTAAGTGTTCATTTATGGAGGTGAATGGAAAATTTGTCTTTTTTATTACTCAGTTGTGCAGTAATAGTTTACAGCGATGTTTCCTTTCAAAAAGTTGGATGCCATTTGTCGTTCTTTACCAGGTGCTCTGTTTGTGTTCAGATTTTCCTCGCGTTATTTCGGTGGCACGGGACGAGGCAGTAATAGCGAACACAACGATCGAGCTACCATGTCACGGCGCGGGTACCCCGACACCCACGTCCTTGTGGACCCTCCCTGGACGCCCTCAGCCTGTGGGGATCGGTGAGGTCTTCGAGGACCCATCAGGCGGTCGCCGCATTGAGGTTCTGCCCTCGGGCTCGCTCCGCCTGACCGCCCCTGAAGAAGGCCAACACACGTGCCTGCTTGTGAACACAGCGGGGGGGATCAGAGCTCACTCGTGGCTGACGGTGGTGCCGGAGCCGCTGCTGCCGCCGCCGCTGCTGGTGCGAATCCCGCCCCTCACCCTGACGCTGCCTGCTGGCACGTCCACCACGCTGCCGTGCCAGGCGCGCGGCCCGCCTGAGGTGAACGTGCGCTGGTTCCGGGGCAACAGTCCCGTCCGTCCTGCTCCTCCCAGGGTGCTGCTCACGCCGCACGGGGATCTCATCTTCTCAGGTACTGTGCAGTCCGTTTCTGTGTTGTTTTGTGGTTGTTTCAAAACCACTACTTTGGTGGCCTCATTTTCTCAGAGCTGTGCGATTTTCACAATCTTTGTTGTTGCGTCTAACTTTATCTTAACTTTACAGTATACTTTGCTTCATAATTTTTTCTAGGGACTTCGCGGTTTTTCTCACTCTTCATTTCCTCGAATTTCATTTAGTCTTGTAGATTGCAATCTTCATCTTCACAGTTACTGTTAAGTCTTTTCATTTCATTGTTTTACTCTCGAACTTGAGCTAAATTTAATACTTTGCAATTTATCTCTTATGACAATATATGAATTCTGCAGCTATTCAAAAATGAAATATCGTTTAAATGCATATCGTGTTGAAAGATTGAGTTAACTTTGATAACATTTTTCCAATTTTTCAACGTCATTGGTAAACTAGCAGCTTCTCAACGAGATTTATTAAATACTAATATTTCAAGCAAAAAGCGGCGATTACGGGCATTAAGGTAATTTTTTACATTTTAATTTTGAGTCGTCTGATTATTAGACAACAGTTTTAATGTATATTTTTGTGTTTTATGAAAAGTACATGCAAGTTTTTGATTGAATTTGCAACGTTACAGAATACACAACGCTGTCAGTTGCATGATATTGTATCCGAATTTGACATTTCTTCTGAGACAGGTGTGCAAATGATGAATAAAATGAGACGGGAATATGTTTATAGGTTAAAGACAAAAAACGCAAAAAAGAAGCGTGTAGTGCAAGTTCCTGAACTGTTACTGAGCAGAAGGTTCGTGAATAGCGCGTAGATTTTTGTTTTGTACTTCCGTTAGTGAAGTGACAGAAACTTACAGGTCTCGCTGTAGCACGTGTTAGTGTGCTTTTGGCCTGCTAGTTGTGAAAAATGATTACTCTAGAACAAGGTTCTTCAAAAAATGTACTCTCTCTTTATCTGCCTGGCACTTGAGAATGATGTATTGATACTGGTGTTTAATAACGTAGATACAAGTCTGAGGAGTCAAATTGTTGAAAAGAAAATTAAATCACACCGGGGGTCATTGAGGGGATTTTCACAATGCTGTTGACCGACCAGCGGTCACTGACTCAATTTTCATAAATACGGAACGAACACTAAATAAAGGCATATATATTTAATGTTCATTATTTTCGAAATTGATCTTTGAAAATAACTCTAATTTGAGTTGGATATTGAACTTCAGTTTAACCCGCCGCACTTAACGGGTTAATATCCTTGAAGAAAACCAAGTTGCACCAGAAACGTCAACGAAAAACACTCGAGTAATCGTCAATCAAAGAATTATAGGATTTTTTGGAACTCCTTGAATAAAATTGGTTTCCAGTCAGTGGGAGAATTTGCAGTTTACTTTTAATTTAATCTCTTACATTTAACGATCGACTGTTTTTATTGGCTCCAAGGGGCTGTCTCCGGACTCTGAAGTAGAGAACTTCAAATGTAGTTATTAGTATTTCAAGCTTCAAGTATTTAGGAGACTACTTGTAAGTGTAGTTTGGACCAAAATAACTCGTTCTATTCTCTTCTCACAAACAATTCCAATGAAGATATCTCATGCATCGGATTTCTTAGACTGTTTTGCCAATTTTTCTTGATCAATTTCACGTTTACTCGCATTTCTCATTTTTTCTGTCAAATTCAATATTATACTTGAGAAGAGAGCAGCTTTTTCTTACTTTTGATTTTCTTTCAGTGCTGGTGACAGCTTAAAAATATTTCATTCGTCATGAAATTGGTGTTTTATAACTTTCTGAAGCCGCCTGTGACAGTTACTTAGTTAAAATTTTTACGCTTGAAGACCTTGAATCAAATCCATGAATTGGAATTTCTTTTTTAAACTGCTTGAAAGTTGTAGCATTTATTTTCAAATGCATTTGAAGGTAATTGACTGAAAAGAAGAGGCGTCTTGTAAATTCATTTCTCGTGAGACTCAGCATAAATAGGCACCGTACGGACGCGTTTTTGATAGTCGTCGTGGAAACGAGTCTGCAAAATGTTAGTAAATTGCTTCTCAGTCGCTGGAATGAAGGCCAATTTTCGGGTTGTTGGAAGGGGATTTGCGAATGTCGGAACATGACGCCTGGGAAAATTTTCACGGGACGGCAGACCTCGAAGAAGATATTACGATGCAGCTGTGTCTTCTTGATTCGAATCATCTGGAATTCAGTTTACGACTACGCGTTCCGGTTTTTTAACATGGAATATCTAAAACTGTACAAAAGCCTGAGAATAAAATTCCTCGAATTCTGAATCCCGTTCCCAGAAAATCAAGTTACCTGACAGTACCTACCAAACACATTGCTTCAGCCTTTTGATGTATACAAAAATACTGAGGATCATTTAATTTAATTTGTTCATCTTTGCAAAGTAGGTAGCTTTCATACAAGTAAACGTATTAGTTTATCATCTGCGATGCTTATACACAGGAAGTAGAAATTCCGCAAGGGTTGCTCGAGACGTTTGTTTTTGCATGGTTTTCCCGGAAAAAAACGAAAAGATGCTTCCGCCGTATCCGGTCTAATGAAAAGTGACTACGAGCTGGAGGTGGTCGTTGATGTATGGCGGGACTGCGCCAGTGGGAATCCGAACCTTCCCTGGCCTGAACGAGAAGCAAAATAATGGAGCAGGCTTCGAGGTTATGGGCCCTGTAATGAAGCTCACTGATAAGCCTCCCAATGCCGCCACAAAAAAGGAAAGGAATTCTAGAAGGAGGCCGAGGCAAGATGCAAGTTTGTTTCTTAGTTTTTTGACGCTGAAACAGGCGCCTTTCCTTGCTCCACTTCCAGATGCTTTTTATTGGGAGTTGAATAATATTCGTTGTTTCACTTTGAAACATTTATGGCTTGTGAGCTTTTGGAGTCCTTTGTTTTCAGTTACTATGTGTTGAGAACCATGTAATGTTTCGTAAAACAATTCGATAGAAAGTATTGTTTAATGTGTTTTTTTTAGCGCACATCATTATTAGAAAATATTTTTATAACGATTTTTAAAAGCTACCGTGCTTCAACTGCGTACATCACGGAATGATTCGCTTGGCTTATGAGCTCTGCTTCTCACAGCATCTGTTTCTCTCTCGATCTCGCATCTGTTTATCATTTGAACCCCCGCGTGTCATCCAAGAATCCGTCATTGCTTTGTGGTCAGCATATTGCTTTTAGTCATCAAAAGCTTGTCTCGCGCCAGCCAAACTACGGCTGCTTATCTGATCGCATGGCAACTTCACGGAATACTTATGGGTACGGTTAGAAATATGCTCGTCGTCTGCATAATTATTAGCAGCATAAAATCTAATGTCTGGCCAGGAGTCTTTTGTTGGCATCTGACTATAAATGTTCGTGATATGGCTGCGGGATTTTTTATATTTCACGAGCACTATTTAACGAGTTGTTCTGATGACATTGAACGTTCCTCAAAAAAAACAAAACAACAACGACGGTGAGAAGCAACCCTTATAATATTTGAAAACTAGTATCTAACCCAGAGCGTGAGCGTTTGCAGAAATTCATTCTGTTGCAATTCAGGGTCTTGATTCGCTCATCTCTCATGACTGGAAGTTCGTTCATCACTCGTGTCTCACCAAACGCGTAAAAACATTCTTAGGAAGTCTCTTGCAGGCAGCGTCTGAAGTTTGTGCTGGATTAGCATAACGTGTGCTGGGCATGACCTCTCCAGATGAGCTAAGGACTCTTAGGAATACCCCAGCTCGGCTCCAAGCAAAGTTGAGAACTCTCTTTGGGCACGCAGAACAATCCGTGTCGAGGATGACTAACTTCTGTTCAACACTTTCTTCTTTGCATGCTCGAAGCAAACACATCCTAGATGAGGAACGTTTTCGCCAATTTTCATACCTTCACTTGTGTGAGCTGTGCTATTATTCTTCACAGTCTTAGTTTCCTGAAGCCGCAAGCTTCTGAGAAATTTGCGTTGTTGGACACAGATATTTGATTATGTCAGAGGTAAAATCATCACATTTTAGTAGAATTATTCCGAAGGGCTTCTTCATTTACTCATTTAATTAATCGCTTCGTATAGAGAAGCAAAGAGTACAGTTTCTTCGTCGCCATGTTACATTACATTTTATAATGGGTGGAAGAATGATGCAACGTGCTCGAGTGCTAAACAGCTGTAAAGTATCCCTTGACTAGCTGTTTTTTCACGCATAAGAAAAATATGATTTGAAATGTTCAAAATTCGTACCTTCTCACTTCATTATATACAAATTCCATTTCAATTTGGAAATTCCATTTAAACTTTATATGTTTTGAAGCCGATCGTACTTCCTTTGTCGACCCTTTTTACCGGAGTACTGGCGTAAGAGACTTGCCTTTATGTGTTCAATCCAAGAAATCAAGTTTAAAGGCGTTTGACACCAACATCACGTGGTACCAGGTATTATTATGGTGTATTCCTCAAGCATAAGGTAATTGGTTCAGCTTAGTTGGGTTTGTCCATCCTGAGGAATGGGGACTGGCTCACGAAGACGAATGCTGTTATCTAGGTTACCTGTTCTATTGCTAAGCCTTCACGGTTTTGTTCTTCAAAGCAATTAATTCTGTACTGAATGGTTATTCGCCTTTCTTCTCATGTGAACACCTTTTTTCGTTTAAGGGAAACTGAAATTAATTCCAATCTAATCTGTCATATTACTCTTATTTTATTTCTTATCTTGTATAGAGACCGAAAGAATGAGATGGTAGTTTTCTCTCTTTAATGTAATTGCTGATTCTGTTTTCCACGCCATTGATTTACTCCCTAATCTCGTGCCACTAGCTGCTGCGTGCGACTCTACGGCTACGCAAGACGCAGTTCCTACACAGTTCATAAAATTTTCTTCGTCTACCAAATTCGTTTTTGTGTTCGCATTGGCGCCAACTGCAGATTTGCTGTGTGCACTAACGAGCGTCGCGGATCGTCTCTCTGTCAGCGCCATTTTGGATTTCATTCCGTGGAATAACTGTGAGATGATTTTGAATATGAAAGTCTCGATAATATTTTCAGCTGCGTATGTTTGCCTAGACTCACAGATGTGGTATTCTGCGCGTCAGAAACGACAAACTGCCTAGTATATCGATGCAGATTAATGATGAAACTTTATTCAAGCGATAGAGCTTGTGGAAAAGCGGAAGAAATTCGAGTATCTTCCCTTGATTAAATTTTTTTAGTTCAGCAAAAAATAATGGCAGAACGGCACATTAGACTGAAGAGCTGATTATTATCAATCACAAATTGCAAGGCTTGAAGTAAATTCAACAATTCCATAAGAAAAAATGAAATTTCTTACCAACTATACATCACGCTCACCTTAGAAATTCCGCAAGTCGCCATCATGTACTCCGCGCTCCCCTATGCAGCAACAAAATTGCGTGCACAGCATAAATTTCTTCAGGGCCAAATGAACAAGTCTCGCATACTGGTGGCCATGCTATGAAAAAAATACGTCATTCTTACCCTCGTGGGCTGAAAATCTAAGAAAATGAATTCAATTAGACAAAATTCTAATTAACTAGATAACATGTTTCATTTAAAATGAAAGATTTCAATGCTACTGCCATATTTCTGGAGGACTATTTTTCATTATGTGCAATTATTGGACATCATAGTTATCTATCACCTATTGAAGCTTTTCTTCGACTTTTCTTAAACTCTATCTTCCATTTCAGTCTTGCTTTATTCTCCTTCAGATTTTCCCTGTCCAGTCTTGTCCGAGGTCTGAGCTTATGTTCAAAATTATTGCTTGTATGCGACTCGCTGCAAGTAATTTGTCGGCGCGCGTCTCTTCGAACTGCTTATATCTGACAGGAGGTAACCAGGCTTACGTATTGCTCGATATTATTGCCTAGAGTCTGTCTCGTGACAGCGACATCCTGGCTTTGGCAAACGTGGAGCTTCGTGTTGCGTGTACAAGCTGGTGTGCACAATAGATTTCTCAATTTGATTCTCAAGGTGATGGATTGCATTGTTATAAGATTTCTCTACTATAACATTTATTTTCTATTTCTAGATTTTTAACAAGACTGCTATTTTCTTACTCAATCTGATGCATCGGCGAGTACAAAATTCCATAGAAATAACATCTATTTCACAAGTTGAATGGGTGCAAGTCAGTTTCATTACGTGAAGCTCTTACCTAAATCTTCGAAACGAATGACCACAAACCGTACTTCGTGTGCATCGTGCTCTGCTGCCTGCTGGTTGACGAACAAAACATTGAAATATTAAAATTCATGGAAACTAGTTCTTTGAAATTAAGATCTGAGTCATTTGGCTGCAAATGAACAAGTCTCACTTGATGATCATTTTCTTGATGTTATGCACCCTGAAAAACGGCTGCGAGAATCGTTTTTTTTTCGCTGGGATTTATATGTGATTCAAAACACTCTCCATCTTCATTTCGTGGTGAACCCTATTTAAAATTACATATTTCATTGCCGTGTTTGAGTGCTTTATCTGGAGCCATCTTTCTTTATTGAGGTTAAAGACCCTCAACGATGCAAGTTGACGTGATGTACAAAGGCAGTATCGTACACAGAAACTTCTTGGTCCACTCCACATTACTCTTTTCTTCCTTCAGCATGCGGAAATTATTGTATCTATTGGAATTAGTACTCACAGAAGATTGATTTGAGAGATTAAGCTAATGGTTAGGTAGGCCTTCTTTTTATGGAAGTCGAATGTTTTTGTTTTGTTACAGATCATCTCCTTTCGATTTAGTGTTGCCCTCTTACCAGCACCTGTTACTTCTTCAACTCTTATATTACCTGATAAGCTGGTTTCAACCTTGCTCTTTTTGCGGGCAGGATGTGGGGACAAATCTTGAACATAGATACTCGTTCCTTTAATTCCAATTTGAATAATGCTTTCCTCCTTCCTCTCTCGAGTTGGGGTTAGGGAGGTTCAAACTAACGTATAATCTGATCTAATAATCTACAAGCGCAATATCGTACTCGGAATATTCTTGTTCAGCGTTTCTCTTTTCTTTTTTTTATTTTGATGCAGGTAAATGAAGGCTTTCATGTTTCCATTCGTGTAATTTTTGGTTGGAGTTCTTGCCCAGCTGGTAGCATTCACTGTTCATTTCACTTCATTTTTGATGCAGGTAAATGAAGGCTTTCATGTTTCCATTCGTGTAATTTTTGGTTGGAGTTCTCGCCCAGCTGGTAGCATTCACTGTTCATTTCACTTCACTCATCCCATTTATAGCTCATCAGAAGAGCTCTTTCTCTGAGTCATAATGATTACGGCCATCTTCGTCATCATGGCTTAGAGGCTGAGTGCTTCTCACAAGTTTCCCTATCAAAGAAATAGTAAAGCCATTGTGCGCTCATCCTGGAGTGAAGGAAGACTTTTTTGTTGCTCTCTTCCAGTCGCTCGCCTCTTGTTAGCATGTATGGCAACGACTTCCAACGCGGCCAAGGGTTTTTCATAGTTCTTATTGTTCGCTTGCCAATTCTCCTGTTTTTGGTTTGCTGAATCATATTTTGTCTATTGACTAGTCTTCAGAAAAAGTTTTTTCTGAAGATAATTTAAGTGAGAGGAATCTGGTTTATACAGTATTTAAATGTTTAATAGCTCGAATTATTGTATACAGTAAAGGGTAATAAAATTTTTCATTTGGAAAGGTGTGGCGTTTTTGTTTTAATTAGAGTGTCTCACTATATAGTTGTTTCTTCGCAGCCAACATTATTGGTCATCCCAATCATCTCTTTGCAAAGTAAAAACGAAACAAGTTTGCTTGTTACGCTTGTACACCTATCACATATGATGTTGTGAAAACAACCAATTTTCAGTTAAAATAGCCGTCATGGTGCCATCAGAAAAACAAATCGGTTTTGATGAGTTGCATCACAACACATACGATAAAAAAATCTGCTCGTGCCGGAGAAGTAAGGCCCGTCACTGCCGCGTGTGGCTGTTCACCCTCGCGTCATCAAATATTCAAGATAATCCTCGCAAGGACTCGGCTCGCGAGGGTTCTTGCGAGCGACTTGGAGTGAAAGTTCGACTGATTGAAACGGTGGAGCGCAAATGCTCCTTAGAAATTAGCAGGAGATAATGCGTCGGCAACGGAAATGTGTCAAATTTCCATTTCAAATGCGTTGCTAAATCCATCGGTTCTATTGTCGATCAGCTCGTTGTGTTTTATCCAGATTCTGACGTGCTCTCAAGTATACTTATGCGATTATTGGAAAGCCGTCACCCATTAGAATTTTTAAGGTAATATTTCATTTTATTGAGCATTTATAAACAGAACACTCATGAGCGAGTGTTGACTTTGATTCGAATAATTTCTCAAATATTTCTAATTGATAACCCTTTATCGTGATTTCTTGCTATACATGCTTTGATTTTTCCTTGTTTTCAATCGCACGTTCAAAAAGTATTCATTCATTTTTGTTAAACAATTATTCGGCATACGTCTTGGTTTTCTAGATTTTAAATTAGGTATTTCGCTTGCGGGAGGTGAGTGAGAGAAAACTTGAAGGAATAAATGAGCATTGCTTTATCGTAGAAGTGGATCAGCGATGATCCACTCGATCATCGCTGTCCTCACATTCGGACACTTGTATCGTACATCCGTGAAGCGTGGAGGGTCATCTCTGTTCTCTGCTGTCTCTCATTGGGTCTCATTTATATGCTGTTGCTATCTTGTTTGTTCTATTTTAATTCTTTAATTCTATGACTTTCGCGGGTGAGGGTGTACTGCTTGTCACCGTTTTCAGGTTTCTGCCTTCACTTATGAGTTCAGCGGACACGCAGCGTTCAACGGGTTATCAATGCAATTTGTTCTGCAATGTGAATCACTGGAGCTTAGTGGTAAATCGCTGCTCCACAATGTATCATATGTACTGCACAATTGATGTACTGCATGTAATGTGATTCAAATTATTCATCTCGTATGCAATTACGGCTAGAACAGTCTGATCCTATCGTCAGCGTAAGGGTTGAATATTTATCGATGTTTTCGCTCCTAATTTATGCTTGAAGGCTAAGTTGACCAAGTTAGAATGCTAATTTTAGCTTATGAATTATTAAGAAAACAGTTTGCGCATTTCAGCAAGTGTATTAAATGAAGTTATTCAGTTAACGTGATTATGATTTTACATTCATAAATTGCTCTTCTTTAAACATTGAGCAATTTTAAGACATTTGAGAATCTAATTTCCAAGATTTTCAGTAGTAATTATCTCCCTGCATTCAATCTCCTAAGTGGATCACGGCGCATGAAACATTCACATATTCTTTTCCTTCCAATGAATTGTACAGCTCATTCTGTGCATAGTGATAGGCATCATGGGGTCTCTCGAATCCTTAGGACGACTTTCGTTCTGCGTCCGAATTGTTCTCGTAGAAACGCCTGTCGACTGAGCCGTATTTATTTTTACCGAGCCGTATAAAGACCTCAAGTGAGATCCATTTGTGGAATTGCCTTCAGTTTCGGGAATGAAGGGTATTCGTTATGCTTGTAGCCTTGCATTACCTAGTTTTGCTCGTTTTGAATTGAGGCGCGCGTGGTTTGTTTGACAGATTTTTTGTCACTACGGGGAACATGGTAAACGACGGCCAACCTTCTGCTCCTACGAAAATTGCTCTTGAACGAATGATGTATAGTTTTATTACTGAATTGGGCAACTCTTTGTCTTTCTCCTCACATATTTAGATTTTTGGCTCAGCCATTTCAGTTCAAAGGTTCTCTCACAGTGACTAGCAAAGGCGACGTTTGCGTTGTATATTCGCAATGTCGCTGGGTTTTCCAGTCGTGACGCTTTCATGTTATTGTGAGAAAGCATGCAGAATTGTGCAAGCTTTGCAAGGTTCAGCTTCAGATCTGAATAACTGTCATACAAGTCATGATAAATTTTGCTTCAAGCTGTACTACAAAGAAAGACTTCGCACTAGGCACAAAGACTTCTCGAGTGCCGTCATTTTAACGCCCCTCGACAGAGTTTTAAATACTTCAGTCTTGTTTAGAGTGCAGCTTCTGTTGTCCCAGCTCGCCATTTCCTACAAAAGGACACTGTATTGTGCTTGGATTTATAAATAATCCGGAGTAGATGTCCTAGTCTTGCAGGATATGTCGTGACATGTGTCAACATACGCTCAAATTTTTCAGTGGCCTTCAGTCCGACTGTCCTTCTTTAAGCTTCATAGTTCCAGGTAAATATTACGGACTGCTACTGTGTGACCTGTTGTTAATCTCAACTTGTGACTGATTTGAGCAAATTGATTTCGAAATAGAGCAGTGCGTGTGTTGGAAAAATTTAGCATTTGATGTCTCGGTGTAAAATTTACTTTCCAGTTTCAGAGTTCCTTGCTACTTTGTTCATACTCACGATAATGAGCACAGTTTTTTATTCTATGTGGAAAGCATTTTTATGCGTTCGCGAGGGATATTCAACCCGCTTTACATTTTGTTGAGCCACCTAATCATTGTATTTTAGATAATGAATTTTTTAGTTTTATAAATTTTCCATTAAATTCTGTTCATAAAACCTTAATGAGAGTAATACGAATTTTGTAAAATAATTTTTAAGGGAAAATTTATCGCAAGCTTACAATGTTTTTGCGAGAGACTCTTGAGGTTCTTTTCTTATTTCGTATTCATTTTACTTAGTTTTAAAGGACGGACATACGTCAGAGGTCTGCTGGAGTATCCCATTAGAATAGCCAACTAGTATACCGTACAACGACTGCTACCACTAGTAACAGCGATATTCTTTCAAATTGACCTGTTCACAGTCGGTAGTCGAAAAACCGATGTTTAGTAGCGTGAGTCAGGAAGCATAGCTTATAGTTTTCGAAAGGGAAATTAGTGAAAGTCAAGGTGTTGGCCTGAGAATAGTGTATCGGCTCTACAAGTATAATATTGCTGTTCTGAGACAGGGCTTGCGCTTCGAAAGACGTTCGTCGCTTACATGTATAACACAAAAAAGTCAATACGTTGGTAACGGACGGACGTGTGCTCTCAAATTAATTGTTATTTCAACTTAGATTAAGTGTTCGCAAGCGCAATTTCTTGCATAGTCGAACGTGTGTGGGAGCATTTCTTTCTGAAGTGTTCGTAAAGCACGTGAATGGCGTTCATAAGCATTTTACTTCGGCAAAAAACGGCACATTATTGGCAAAGGCGAAGTACTGGAATTTTGTGCGACGGCGACCTTGTGTAACTGAAGATAGTCTCTCCTTTTACCGAAGCCTTTTTCTTGAAATGATGTCTTTTTGTGAGAGTTCGCGTCTCATTTTCGCTGCAGAGAGTCCATTAAATCTAGAGGAATTTCGCACGTCTCTATTTTCACTGAAACTTTCGCAGATGAGTTTTTATCTGAGGTCGTTGTCGCCTCCAACTTGTCATCTGAAGCCTTTATTGTGCCGTAAAATGTCTTTAATTAAGCCCTTTAAACCTCTAGGTGGCGGCTAGCCACTGGATCTCTTTCATACATTTCTACTGGCAGAATTCAATGAAAAGAATTGCTCATACTTTAAATTTAGGAGCGATTAACGTCGATTTATTTTAATGAAAATGCACTGGTGCAAAATACTGTTAGGGACAAATTTAAGATTCTCCTTTTGTATCATGAAACTATTTGCTATTACCTTTTGGCTCGTTTGTGGTACATTTAAAGCGAATGCTAAATTCCTGTTTGAAGTAGGAGCAATGCGTTCATTTTTGACTGTTGTAGCAGTCTTTCACGTCATGTAGCTAAGAAGGGGCTACATGTTTAAATTGTTTTCAATTATGAACAGCAATTATGGGTGTACCCTCGCCTAGTTAAGTTGAGTGAAAAATATTTACTAGTACATCAGCATTTTATACCTTTAAATTTCGAATCCACTGAGTGCAGAGTCAATTGAAGTGTTGAGGCTTCAAAAACTGTACATGTCAATCCACAGCTCGTCGCACTGGCAAAAGGAAGCATAAGCATCTCAGAGAAAAGATGAAGATTGACGACGAATAAGATACGAAGGCATTCGTGTAGAAGGTTGGTTGCGCAGTACGCCGTCCTTCCTCGTGAGAGAAACATAAAAGGGAAGAATGATAAATAAGACTAACTATAAATCTGTTTTCACAACAAACTTCTGCAACAAAAGCTGCAGATTCGGTGGTAGGTAACTTGTGCAGCCCCCGAGGAACGTTGCTTTCCCAAGGTTCACTGACGAGAACTGACAATATCAGCCTACCCCGCCGAGTGTAGCTCAGGTCTCGTACATATCCCTGGGAAGCGCTAAGTCCCACTGAAGAACAATCCCTTTCAGCCCACCCCCTTAAGAGGGTGAGCTAAGAGGCATTGTCCTACCGTGTCTTCTCAGAGGCTTAGCTTTCCTTGGATGCGCAGTATAGAATTGCTAAGCTCCATTCGTGAAGTTGTGCTCAAAGCACTTGTCCTCGTCGATGTCTCTTGACAAATTAGCATTCTTCAATGTTAACCAAAGCTTCCCAATACAATAACAGTAGCACTGGTCACTCGAGGCAAGTGTGAGTTAGGGTTCCTAGATACTCTTTTTCTTCGTGTTCATTTTTCTTCTCTCCTGCGTTAGTGGATTTTCTTTTGAATTCACTAATTTCTGTCAGATTTTTTAAATGATCTTTTTAGTATGAAAATATTTGCTTGTTCGACTCACGGATTTTTGAACACGACGTGTGAAGCTTCGTTTGTAACGAAAGTAATATATGTTTTAGTCTTGGACTAGGTAGATCAAACGCACGTCTTTTTTATTTTTCCATGCCTGCATAATTTTCAAGCGAAATCATCGTCTGTTAGTACGAGACGCTTAGTTCTTGCATCAAATTACAATTACTACAGTGGATTATGGTGCTGTTGATCCTTAGCGAAGACGATCACCGTACGCCCGTCACCATGCAAGCAGCGGTGAAGACGTCAAACTAGCAAGAGTAGCAGTGGGCGCGTGCTGGTGTGGGAAGCAGGCAGGTGCGGCACGTAAATAAGCCGCTCTTGAGGGGCCCCCTTCCGAGATCACCTCGCTCCAGGGCTCAGGTCGCTCCCCAAACTGGAACTCTAATTTATTGCGTGTTTCTTCGGTTTTCAGTATTGTGGACTAACTTTAGAAACGTGACGGGAGGGTAAACCTGAATGCGTGCGGCTTTTTTTGTGCAGGGGTTGAAGGATAAAGAGGAAAGGGATCCTAGTTCAAATGAAGAGTGTAAACTTTTATTGTAAACCGTTAGACCAATGAAATTGTGCTCGAAATTCTGTCAACAGTGTGTCACAGCAATTCTGTTTTTGTGTTACTACAACTATAGTATTTATGAGAATTAGCGGTCCAAGGAAAAAGATGCGAAGTTTCCAAGCAGAAAGTTGGGTAGGTCTCCCTTTTGTTAACACGTTGATTGCCTGTTAAGGCATAAGAGCTCCACTAGGTAAATTGCTCATTTACGCATCAGTGTGAATGGACAGTATTTCAATTAGTTCAACCTTTTTCTGAAGAGAATTAAGCATACCAGGTAAAATGTCATTATGCTATTACATTTTCACACTTCTTAGGAAACATGAAATTTGTTTTCGAGCAATAATGTCGTTTTTTAAACTCTACTCATAACCCTCGGCAGTGAGCGTGTGAAAATAGATTTTTCTGTTTTGTTGCGAACCATCTTTTTCGATTCACTGCATTTTTTCGGCAGCGTCTAACACTTGCTTCTTAAACTTTTATCTGGTTTCAGGAGCCTCTTTCGATGTTTCAGTCTTATGGGCAGTGTGTGGGGGACACACCTTGTGCACAGATTCAATGTTTTTAGAATTCATACTTGATGATGCCTTCATTCTTCCTCTCTTGGGAAACACTTATGTTGTAGTTAGGAAGGCTTGAAATAACGCACAATCTGGTCTAATATTTTCTGTTCACTGCTACCATATCTTTTTGCATTTTTACTTTTTCTTCGAGGTTTCCCTCATTCATGGACGTTTTTCAATCTTTCTGTTTTTATGCGCTACGTATAGGAACACATCTTGCACATAGATTGCCTGTTCTCCTAATTCCAAATTAATAGTGTCTTCCTGCTACCTTTCTTGGGAGACTTTCATTATGGTTTGATAGGCTTAAACTAACTCTATCTTATTCTCCTAGCATGTTTGCAATCAATAGCGTCTTTAATATGGGAATTCGATGATAAAAAACTCGCTCTAATTAAGAAGTTTTCTACATGGAACAGGTGGCGCCACTCGCGTTCACCGCCATGTTCTCGTTACTCATGCAAGCGACGTATATGTTGCCTGCTTTTAATCAGCTTTCTCAGAAGCCGCCTTATCTTCAATATTTTTAAGCTCCTCGTGCTGGTAAATAAGCCAGGTCTTTTGCGCTAATACTTAGGATATTTTTGTAGTAGTCTTGGCAGCGCAGTTTTTGTAGAGAAGTAATAAAGGCGAGCCAGTAAATAGCTCGCCTGCTGTCAGGTATAAAATTTATGCAGAAAATAGGGCGGGCGACAGTGAGGCGGATGTTTCCCGCCCTCCGTCATTTGTTTCAGTAATTTGCAATTTGCGACGGGACTTCTTCGTGATCTTTCCTCCCTCATAAGGTAATGGCTGTTACCTGGCCTACAGAAGGAGCGCTAATGCTGCCTGCGGCACTTGGTCCTTGTGTTCGTTGTGTCAAGCGCCTCTAGGCGTCGTGTATGTTACCTCAGTTCTGTGCGCACATTCTTTGAATTCAGGAAAATTTTTTGAATTCAGGAAAATGAATCTTTCAATTTTGGAAAATGAGTCTCAGGAATCAAGAAAATGTGTCTACATTGTAACGCTTTCCATAGAAAAATCTGGAGTCAAATCTACTTGATGAACCCTAATGCTATATTAATGACCTGATGAAAGGGTCTAACTTTCAACGATCATAAGGGCGCTAGTGTCCTTCAACAAAACAGCCTTAATATATTTTATTTTCACTCGAATTTGCACCCTAATGAATTTTTTGAAGCTCATAGCGGAGTAGCAGTTACTCTTTCATTCAGATATCGGTGAAAACCTGACGCCAGTGTCAGTGTATTGACGGTAGTTTTAAAGGAAAAGAGAAATCTGGATGTGAACGGGCGTAAATCCAAACAAAAATCTGTATTTTTACGCTGTAGTGCTCTGTTCATATCATTTCAATTGAACGGAAATTCGTCTTTCTGAAACCTTTGCTCATGTAAGTAATCTTTGAGGTCGATTCATTTCATTTTTCGGTATAATGTAATGTTACATACTCTAGAGCGCAATCTTTTGTCAACCTATTTCAAAGTTAGTTTCGAATAAAAAATGCTCAATACTGGATGATGTCGACCAGGAAGTGAACGTTTTTCCCCTAGTTTAGGAACTGGTGCACTTGACGAAGGTTTTTTTTTTAAACGAGTAACCTACTTTGTCTGCTCTTCTTTGTATGAGCAGTGAAAAATTATGCAGCTCGCAGTGTCTGTAAGTTATAGAATTTTTCTATTATTCGCTATTGACGGTATACCTTTTTTATTCCTTTAAATTGAGCAGCCAGGAATCTAGACTCATATTATTATTTCCCTCAGTTCAATTTTCAAGCAAGCGAGTTTCAACTTTTTGTCCTCAAATTCTCCGAGGAAATAATCTCTTTCATTCTCTTGCCTGTTATGCGTCTACAACGATTACATTCTAAGCTTTCGTTTCATAAATTACAATTTTGCTCAATTCGTCCGCTCTCTGTGAGTATTTTAGCTATTAATGTGTTGCTGGTCGAATTTATGGGCCAACTTTACCGTAATCCAACTTCCCTGAGCTCCTTTGCAGCTACGAACGACGTCTAAAAAGCATTTACGCGCTCGCAGGCACCAGCGATCCTCCCTGTCTCACCGCCGCTGAGGGCGAGCTCCACTTCTTAGCCTTTGTGCCTCCCTCATTTGCTCTCGCTTGGTCTCCTTTGTTGTTTCGGCTGCGCTTCCAGCTCCCTTTTGGATATCGAAATACAAGTTCTCCTGAAAGACCTATAAAATTGCACTTTCTTCTCATTTAGTATTGTGAAGAAGTTCTAAGTTTTCCTTCGGTAGAAACGCGGGTTTAAATGATTAAAAATTGATTTCTTCCATGATGTTCTTTATGGCATCTGAAGAACTTTCGCTGACAGGAACTGTTCTGCTGTGTATTTTTGTAACTTAGCGATCTCCGGGAGGGATGAGAGCATTTCTGTACTCCGTTTGAGAAGGCAAGGGTTGTTATGCTAATGAATTCGATTTTCTTTATCGTAACCTTGGAGAGAGTCCTCCTCTGTGGTATTTGTAGATTAGGATAACCAGATTAGTTGTTCTTGATGCAGAAAGCTTCCGCGAAGCCGATGTCAGTTCTCCGATTTCATATTCCTTTGTGATTTCACTGGTGTAACACCCCTTCCTGGGATACAATTAAAGTATCTATGGGAATTAGCGCTCCCAGGGGGAAAATGTGAGGTCCCGAGCTGAGAGGTAGGTAGGGCTTGTTTTTGTTGACATAAAATATGTATTTTTTGTGTGTTGTTAAGGACGATCTTTTTTAGACTCACTGCTGTTCTGCGTTTCAGCACCTCTGACGGTCTTCTTTAACTTTTATTTTGTTTTTCCTGACCTTCCTTCTTAACTTACTGTTTCCATGCGCTCGGGATCCGGTGTGGAAACACACTTTTTGCATAGATTCTGCGATCTCTTAACTCCATACTGCATGGTGCCCTCATCCTTCCTCTTCGACCATCATTGTTGTTGTGTGGGAAGCTAAAACTAACTTATAATTAATCAATTCACTGGAGTAAGAAAGGTTAAGGCACCATGAAACGGACCTCTTCTCTTAGTTTCTGTTGATTTAATTTTCTCACTGATCTTTGAATTTATTTTTGCTCACATGGTTTCTTTTAAGTAGCCGTCTCTGACCGTGCCAATCGACTCACTGAATTTTGCGTTCTGACAGGGGTCCGCATACGATTTTCCAACATCACTTTTACTATAATTTAGCTGGAATTGGGGTATTACCCTGACGATCGTAACAATTCATGCTGTTTGAAACCCACTGTTTATTATTTCGATTTGTGTACCAATTTATGAAATTGTTTTTCTGTGTCGGATTCATGATGTTCCTTCCCCTCAGGGGGATGCAACTATTGTATCTATGGGAATTAGCGCTCCCAGGGGGTAAAATGTGAGGGCCCGAGCTGAGAGGTAGGTTGGCCTTATTTTTGTTGAAATAAAATGTTTTTGTTATGTTAGGGACCATCTTCTGTTCGGTTCACTGCTGTCCTGTTTTTAGCACCTGCTACTTTCTTCTTTAACTTTGATCTTCTTTCATGAACTTCTTTCTCAACTTACTGTTTCTATGCTTTTTCAGCATAGGTTCCGCCTTCCCTCAACTCCATACTAAATGGTGCCTTCCTTCTTCCTCTCTTTGGATCGCATTTGTTGCGGATAGGGAGGCTTAAACTAACTGATAATCTAATGTAATCTAATCACGATATTCCCTATGTATCTTATACCCTTTTCGTGGTCTGTGGACACACGAAAATTTTTACACGTTTGCTGTCATTGTCATTTGCAAGGTTTCTCATGACTGGTGCTTGTGTTGCGTGCAGCTCTGCAGGAAAGTGACTCCGCCGAATACGTGTGCGAAGCCTCGTCTTCATCAGGGTCGAGTCGAGCTCGCTGTGCCCTACTCGTGGTAGGAGGCGTCGAGTCGCACCGCGTGTCGCCTCATCGAACTCCTCATCCTCCCTCGCTTAAAGACGTTCCAGGTGCTCCCACACGACCCCGAGTCATCAACGTGACGACAGCAGGCGTCACCCTTACTTGGAGTGCCCCATCTCATGAGGGCAATCGTCCCCTCATTGGCTACAGAGTATCGTGTTTCACTGCGGGCTGGCCGACTGAAAAAAAACCGGACGCTGATAGCCACCGCGCTTTGAGTGCCCTCAAGTTCCACGACGTGGCCAGCGCTCAGCGGGGTTGGGTGCCCATACATAAGCCCGTCATCGAACCCTTCATCTACATCGAACTGATCAAAGCCCACCCGCGTCTTGTGGTCGTGCAGGCATTCAACGCTCTGGGTGACTCGGAACCGTCCCCATGGTCGCCACTGCTCATTGCTGCTGATGAGGGCCAGAGTCCGCGAGTGCGGACTGAGCGTGCCAAGCCTCTGTCGGGCACCCTAGTTAATCTCACTGCCGTCACACCCCTGCCCATGGATGCGCTGAGGATTACGTGGAGGGTGAGTAGCGAAATTTATTTTTTGTGGTTTCCGTTTGTTGCTATAAAATTCTCAGATACTTCAGCAATAAAATAGACGTTTAAAATTTGTAGTCGCTGCTATCCTTGGCAGATCATATTAGAAGTTAGCTTAAGCTTCCATAACCACAACAAAGGCATTTCCAACTGAAGAAGGGGGAAGGCTCTATCTAGTATGAAATTTTGGGAACCAGGAATCTACGCAAAGAGTGTGTCCCCATTCCCTGCAGATTAAAACAGCGTGATTAAAAAAGTTTATAAATCATACAAAATTTGAATAACAAATGACAGGTATGGAGAAAAATAAACTAGAAAATCGAAAAAAATGAACCGCTACAAAACCAAAGAAAATTCTTTATAATCTTTCATTCGGGACCTCATGCATCCCCCGGAACGCTAACTTTCATTGCTGCAATGGTTGCATCCCTTTGTTGGGTTATCTCGGTAGGGAATTATAGGACCAGAAGGATAGAAGGCTTTATTACGAGAAAATAGTTGTTGTGACTGCACTGTGAACGACTGATATGTTTGAATTTGTGCACTTCCAGGGTCCATTACCTCCTCATTAATGTTCCAAGAAAAATTTTGAATATCAGTAATAATGAGGGTTTGTAAGCACGTCCTCAAAGTTTGACTCTTTATATATAGAGTTTTTTAGGTATGATGAGTAAATCATTGAGTACACTTAACACCGCTTTTTTATTACTTTGAATTTTAAGCCTATTTTCTATTTTTCGTGTGCTTTACAGTTTCGTGGTATTCAGAAAATCTTAAAATTAAAGAACGTAGTATTCTTAATAAATTTGACTGCATATGAACTAATATTGTTATCCGTGTGAATGATGGAACAAGCGTTTGTGTTAGCGTAATTACTTTACAGCTCAATTTTATTTCATTCAGGCAACATTTTTAGGCTCTTGCAGGACTTCATACTTATTTTGTACGCTAACGTTGCAAAATTCTTTCACGCATCGAGCCCTTAGATTGAAATTTTCAACGTCGATTTCTTTCTTGTGTGTCGGCGCGTGGGCGAGGAACGATCAGTTTGGGGGAACGTGTGACCCTTTAGTGGGGCCTTCATTTTCAATGGCCGATGCTGTAGGGCGACCTGAAGTAGACGAATGGCGACGATAAAAGCCGATCCTTGAGCGCACTATCGCGCCTTGAATTATATCGCTGGCTCCTGGCAACAGCGGCCAGGGTTATGGAGTGGATTGTGTCCAGACTTGGCCAAAATTGCACGGTTATCCCTTCTGAGAAATGGCTGTAATTATTAGTTTCTTCCGGGTTATGTCCACTTCATCTGCGGAAACATACTTTTTTCAACATCATTATCTCTAAAGTTGTCACGTTGTTAGCCGTATGAAGATGTTCGTGCAATTGCCCTTCGTTTCAAGATTATTTTGAGAACAATTTTTAGTAGAATTGTTTATACTCTAGCGTTCTGAGTGTGATGTGGTATTCAGAGGTTCAGTTTCAGATCATTTTCTATGGTTATTCTTGTTCGCATCGAGCTGTAAGAAAATTAATGTAGGAAATTTGGAGAAATTGACAATAACTGAATAATTATTTGTTTTTTTGATATTGACTCTCACCTATCAGCGAATTAATTTTGTCATTTTATGTTATTAATCTTCTTCCTGGAGAGGGCCGATATAAGACGTTTGAAAACGTTGATTTAACAAATCACGTCCTTCTGCCAAGGGCAGCATTTCACTTTCAAGACAGAAGTTAGCTGTAGACTTTTGAAACGAGGGAATGTTACAAATTCACTGGATTGAAACTATTTTTTTCGACCAACCCCAGATCTTGACTGATCAAGCTTCTTTGCCGTTTTACGTACACGCCTGCATTTGACGTTGAAGGTTTTTAAACGGATAAATTGTGCGTATGAAAATACCTAACTTTAACTTTTTCTTGAGTAAACTATTCTTCGATGTTTCAAACGATTGCTGTGAAATAACTTTATATTTAGATTCAATTTGTCAAATCATTATTCAATTTCGCTTCTAGCAAATAACTTTTCAACACGATATTTGACAGGCTTTCTTCAGTTAGGAGGTATGAGAGACATTAGTTTTGATGATTTTTATGTGCAGGTATTACCAGAAATTTTTATTTTTCTATAATGATACCCGTTAAAAGTTGAGCTCCATCCAGTGAGATACAAATTTTTTCTATACTGAATTGACTTGTTGGCTTATTTTAGCACATGGTTAGAGAATTTTCTTTAGCAGTTCCAATATGTGAAACAGTTGTCTGCGATGAAATAATTTTTTTGCGTTACTAGCGCAGTCTCGCTTATTAATTCACTTCAATCCCGCGTAAGGAGTGCGCTAAAGGAGATTGTTTATCGCATCTTGAACTCGCTATCCTGTGGGATGTGTAAGGTTCCTAAGTAACACTCGAGGAACTTCGACTGATAGTGTCTGTCCTCTCCAGTGTGCCTTCTCAGTACGAGGTGTTATCCAACCTTTATACATATTACTTTTGTACAGATGAGATTTAGCATTCTTCTATGAGGGAAATGTGAGATCCCGAGTTGATGATTAGGTAGGTCTTTCTTCCGTTTAAATAGAATAAGGGTTTTGTTACGGACCATCGTTTTTTCCGTTTCACTTCTATTTTTTCTTCAGTTCCTATTCTTTTTTCAACTTTTATCTTGTTTCACACCTTCTTGCAATCTTATTGTTTCTATACGCAAAGTGTGGGGACATACCTTAAGCATAGACTCCCTCTTCCCTGAATTTTATGCTAAATAGTGCTTTCTTTTTCCTCTTTTATTTTAAGAATATCTTAGTTGTGGTTGGGGAGGCTTACATTAACTTATTATCTAATGAGATCGAATCTAGTCTATGTACCTTGAGGAACTCATCCTCCTCTGTGGTAACCCTAGCTTCCCTTTGCAAAATCGGTTTAGTGTTGTAGAAGCTGGTCGTGGATCTAGTTTGCTAGTTCGGCAGAACTCATCCTTCCCTTCTATCTTCTGTCGCTCTATTGTGGGGGAAGCGGGGTACCGTGTAACCCACCTCTTGTAAAAGTGTTCTAATTCATAGTCTTTACTTCACTGTCTTCTCATCAAGGAGCTTACACATTATTTTGTTAGCATTGAAGACCCTACTTACCAAAACACTGTATTTTGCTCCTTCGAAATGCAATTTGGGCTTGAACACCCCCGAGTTTCAGTGTGAAAATTATTTTAACTAGGGAAAAATCAGGGCTAAAACAGGAATGAATACATAAGTATAGTATTTTTCGACACCAGACCATAAGTTTAATATTTGTGATGCTGTGATCTAACTTTAGTCCTGAAAATCAAATTTTCTGTTCATTCTTTACTTTATACTTCTCAAGGGGCATAGGATAGACAGTAGACTTAAGTTAGTTTTGTTGATCCTATGCTACGGGGACTGACGCTCCTATGGGGATCCTGTCAAGTTACTCCAGCTATAGATAAAACTTCGTGACATCTATCTTATGAGACCAATTTACTTCTGTACGTTTTCATGTCTTTTTGGCTATCGTTTATGTCTTTTCTTCATTTCTCTTCCTATCTTTGTTTATATGCGCAGGGTATCTTGTGTGGGATCACACCTCGTGCATAAATTCCGTTTTCCAAAGTCCATACCAAATAGTCGAATCTCTTCGCTCTTTTGAGATCGCATTGGTTGTGTCTAGGGAGTCCTCAACCAACGAATATAATAATAAGAATCTACATTTTATGGGGAAAAAATTCACATACACATGTGCATCACCTGTTCCGGCATAACGAAAGAGCTTCGTTACGTCTTTACTCGGTAAATTTTCCCTGTGGTGTAAATCGGATCCATACACCTCAGTTGCCCCAGAATTGGTGCACGGTTTTATTGGCGATTGCCTTTGATGCTTCAATGGCGCTCTTGTTCTTGCTGCGGCCCTGCGCTAAGACGAGATGCTGATTTTTCCAAGCTGACTCTAAGTCGATATGCTGATTTTGCAGCAGATTTCCTAGCAGCGGTAAATTGCATTATCCTCAACCTCAATTGGCATGCATAATCGGCGTTCGTCAGACTGAGCTCCCAGTCTAAACTTGACAATGGGAGTGTTTCTTTTACTCGAGTACTTTTTTATTTTGGGTCACGAGTATTTTGAGCATAGAGCAATGTAAATTCCATTCAGAGAAATATACGGAATTCGTACAATTCAACATAATTTAAGGTTGGTTCATTTGACACTATGACAGCTGCGTGAGCCACTGGTGTGGTGTATTTTCATAACTCTGCTGGTTGACCAGTAGTCAGAAACTCAGTTTTTGTAAATACTTGATCAAAACTAAATTAAAGCGTTATTTATTTATTGCTTATTACTTCCGCGAAAATGATTGATTTCAATTTGAATTGAATTTTGAACTAAAGCATAACCGCTGCAGTCGAAATGTTAAATTTGAAGCGTCCTGTCACAATTTGTGGCACAAGTGAGAAAGCCAAAATATAATGAGATGATTTATTGTGTGTGAAGAACATTGTCTTATTAAAAACATAGAGAAAACGAGAGTTTGCTCTAGAAACGTTGAGGCGATCAAGCTTGTCAGCCAATTTGAGATGAAGAGGTACCGATTCGAGATTAGTTTCTTCTCTTGGCTTTTCTTGAGAAGGAATAATACAACTTGGGATAAAGCCTCACAATCATATTGCAAAAGTGACTTCGCGAATTAGTCGGAGTCCTGTAGAGCACATTTATGTAAAAAACAAGCTTCTGTTCAAAATAATAACGTACGACTATGAGTTTGTGTTTAGCATTGACTTGAATATTGTAACTCTCCTCATGGGCTTAGAATAAGCGACATGTTTAGTTTAATTTTTTTTCCCTACGCTTCATAGGCTGTTGCCCCAGAGAAGATCATGTTATATTATCTCAGCTATAGATAGGCCTTCGGGACCTCTACCTTTCGTGCCCATTTAGATTCTTTCAGTTGTCATGGCTTATTATTATTTTCATATTCATGGCCTTATTCGATATTTCTTCTTTGTCTTTCCTTGCTGTTCCTTCTTAGCTCACTGTCTTTACGCGTATGGTACCTTTTGTGGGAATACACAATCCACACTAAGTGGTCTTCTCTCCTTGCCCTCTTGAGATCGCCTTTGTTGAGGTTAGGGAGTCTGAAACCAACTAAAATGATTATAATAATGTATGTTGTAAATTATCCTCAACTACCATGGGCTTCCGATGGAGCGTTCTTGCCCATGTGTTTAGGATGTTGCTGAATTTTTTTTCGCCTCATTACTCCCCTCAGGAAATACAGCTATTAATGTTTATGAAATTTGCGCTCTCAGAAGAAAATATAATGTCCCGAGCTAAGGGTTAGGTAGGCTTCCTCTTGCCGAAAAAAATACTCCCTCCGGTCGGAAATGGTTGGCCCATATCAATGTTGAAGTTGGTCGGAAATATTTGCTCCAAAACAAATGTAAACCTTTTAGAAAGGATACTTACAGAACTGCTGGTTGTGACAAAAAGATAAACTTTATTTTGTAATTCAGTACATGAAATTGATAATGCATAAACATCAATGAATAATATTTTATAAGATAAGTAACAAAAGAGAAACTCTACATACATGAAATTGATAATGTATAAACATCAATGAATAATATTTTTATTAGATAAGTAACAAAAGAAAAACTTTACATTGTAATTAAATACATGAAATTGATGATGTACCAGGAGAAGAAACATAATTGCCACTATATTTACTCAATGATTATTAATTTATTCTTCAATTTTTCTCAGGTTTGAATTTAATTTGGAAAAATTCCTTTTCTTTCCAGTTGTACTTTCGACAAATGTTGAAGCCTGCAACTGTTGCCACCGTCAGCCAAAATAATCTGTTCCATTGACTGCTGCAAAGTCGGGAAAATGTTGTTCAATGTTGATTACTGTAATTCCTCAAAGCTATCTGTCACTGCTTCAATTAATTCATCAACGTTACGTGGTGTTTTTTGATGTTGAAGGGAATGGATTGAATTGAAATAGCCGAGGAGCTAAAGATACTAAAGGTGCACTTTCTATTAGTATCATCTTCATTTACCAAATCCTGCGGGTAATTTAAGAACTTCTAAATATCATTTGAAAAATGAAGAAGACAGAATCATATTAACTTTTACCCTATTATTCATTAAAGGTTTAAATTTGTGATCAACACACTGTGCACGACCTTCTACTGTACTCAAAACAGAAGTTCGTTAAAAGATACTAAATCGCGGAGAGTTTTCTCCTTGTGTAGCAAATATTTCCGACCGGATGGAGTAGTATTTTTTTAGTTCCTTTGCGGATCACCTTTTTTGGTTCTCTGTTTTTTCAGTACCCATTCCTTTCCTGTTGAACTTTCGTTTTGTTTCATAAAATTTTTTCAACCTTGCTGTTTCTATGCGCAGAGTTTAGGAGTACACCTTTTGCATAGATTCCCCATTCCTTTTATTCGACGCTAACTGGTGATTTCCTCCTTCTTTCGGGAACACCTTTGAGGTTAGGGAGGCCAAAACTGAAAATCTGATCTTCCTCATGGTGCTAGTACTAGAAGTAAAAGTAGTAGGTGGATTGTGGTCTGAGTCAGAGCCTTATCGATGATGACTAACTGCATTCAGTCGTGAGCACGACAACATGAGTGTCCACCCTCGTCATCATACCTAAGCAAAATTGGCGCTTCATACGGATACCCCACAGATACCATAGACCCGATTAGCAACTATTGTTGCCAGAGATGGTCGTTTACTCTTTGAATTCTGTGAAACTCGTGTCTTTTTAATTTATTTCTAGGGTGTGTTTGGCATTGAGGCTTATCTTGTGAGTATATCCAGTTTAAATGATTTTCTTTGAAAATGTAACAATTTCATGTATGAACTGCGTAGTCATTTATTTTAGATTCTATTAACGTACTAAATTCTTTTTTCGCCAATAACAGTGACCACTGGATACGGATTGTATCGTGTATCCACCTATTTATTTTATAACGTTTATTCAATATTAAATAACTTTTGATTTTTCTCATTGGTTCAATTCATCAATGTGTTGTTCAGAAAACGTTTTGGTACGATTCCCGTATGGGATACCGCAAACACTTTGTCTTTTTTGCTCTGTGGGCTTAGAGGTTGGCGGTTTTATTTCCCTATCAGGGGCGCTCAGTTGTTAGTAAGATTAGGTCTTGTCTTTAACAATGTACTCGAACAGCAAACAAATTCAAGTGAAGTACGTGCCATTTAGTAAAGAAGCATTGTACCACGTTGCAGGTGACGGAGGAAGGTCGCCAGGTGGAAGGCGTGTACGTGCACTATCGCCAGCGCCGCGTGCTCCACCTCACGTCGCCTGCAGAATACCTGGGCCCAGTTGTGGACTCGCTCTCCTCGAGTGTCATTTCACGCGACCACTTCAAAGGCGTCGCCAACAGAGGGCTTCTTAACCACTCGACCGCTCTAAACGCAAACTCTTCGATGATGAGCAACCAAAGCTGGTCAACGGTGACAGTTATGAACGCATTTGCTTCGTCTTACGTCTTGTCACGCCTCTCAGCTAACACCGAATACGAAGTCTTCTTGGCTCCCTTCAGTGATACAGAGACGGGACAACCCACTGCACTTCTTACCAACATCACTTTTGAAAATGGTCAGTTTTATTTAATTACCAGGGGCGCTCAGTTGTTCGTAAAATTAGGTCTTGTATTTAACAATGTACTGGAATAGCAAACAAATTCGTTTCTTCAAGATTTTTATACCAACCCATGACTTGATCTGGCAGGTTGCATATGCAATATGTAGCAAATCAACGTTTTGGGAGTTAGCATGGGGAATGAACCGAAGTAGAGTAAAATAAAATCAGGTGCCATCAATGTGTTGATCTCTATTAGTCGTCTCTATTTTTGGTATTTTTTGTTGTGTATGCTATGGCGATTTATTCATTTTGCGTTGTCGTATACGTATTGAAATAAAGTAATTTTTGTAATTTTCATAAAGACAGTTTCATCGTTCTTCTTGAGCCTATTGACCTCAGTAACTATCGTGGTAAAAAGATTGTTATTCTTCCGACTCTTCTCACCGTAAATCGTGAAGACGTTACGAACTCTTCCGTATTTACGTATTTATGTATTAAAATTGATCCCTGTTTGTTAGTTATTCACTTCGAGGCCGAGTGTTGCCATTTTCCTGGGCACAAGGTATTTGCTTCTGGTACTAATGCTACATTAAAGTTTTCGAGCAATTACGTAAATGCAGCGAAAGTTCACATACCATTTCAATGCTGCTGAGGCCAGCCGCTTTGCGCCCATCACGCTAATAACTCAACTTTTGCATGGCCGCGATCTCTGGGCTGTCGAATTTCCAGAGTTGGCAGAAGATCGTCGGTGGGCTTTTCATTCAGCTGATGAACTTGACTTCGCTGATGCAGAGCTGAGCACTCATGCCTAGCAGTTGCAGTTCGAGTTTGAGGCGTGTTGTGTAGTGCTCTAGACATGCTTGCTTTTAGCAGATATAGCTGGGACACAAAATATTTTTCGAACTTATCTGCCAAAAATATTGACGCTAATTTGAGTAATGAAGTTATTTGTTTATAAACGTTGATTGTAATACTCGGTAAGTTTTTCTTATCGGAGATTTATTACTATGTCAAAGCGCAGTGACATTTGTAGTAGTGAAAGTAAATCATTGTGAATCACGAGCACTCACTGGTTTAGGCACTTATTGCGGTTGTTCATCCTTAGTTACAAATTAGATTGATACCTAAAAGCAAATCAAATATAATTTTGATTTTTCAGTGGGTTCTGAATAGTTTCAAATATGTACGAATATGAACCCTAAATGCGATATTTTTTATGCGACTTCGTAATATAGTATTTGGTTTTCCTCTACATTTCTTTTCCTTATTCTCATCTTATCAGGGCTTAGTTGGTACTTTGTTGTACCATATTTTTCATCATATTTCGTTAATCTTGACAACAGTACCGCTGTTGTTGATGAGATGCCGTGGGAATGTCATGACTTACTCAATTAATGGATGCGTCTGCAGCGCCAAGTGGCCCACCACTGGAGGTGTCCGTGCAGCTGTGGAACCTCTCCGCCGCTCTGCTGTCCTGGCGGCCTCCCGACCCTCGCTTTTCCAACGGAGTCATCACGTCTTATCAGGTGACATCTTTTGCCATGCTTGCTTGTGCCAGATGAATGTTTTCAACGCTTATATCGGCTTTTTTGTTGCTCACAACTCAAGGTATGGGAATATTTGTTTCTTATCAGTAGCTTAGCTTACTGTAACACAGCGCTGATGTTACGAACCTATGTTTATTTTTAAATTTCGGTGTTATATCTCACGCAATTGCCTGGGCCTTTTTTCACAGTTCGTTCCGTTATGAAACTTCATTATCTCACGTGTTCGTTCTAGACATTAGTGGTAGTTAACAATTCTTTTGTATCAATAAGTGGCGATGACAAAAATTTCTGTTTCGTTACTAATGAATCTGGGCGGCTTAGAATTGGTGACGATTTTTGCATCAGATAAAATTGAGTCTTAATATGTGTATGTTTAAAGGAATTTAGAGAACGAATTTAATTCTACACTTTGAAATAAATTTTATAGCCCCTGCAGTAAATGTTAATTATTTGCCATGAAACGAGGGCTTGATGAAATCAGGTGAATAGTTGAAGCAATTTGTGGATGAGGGATTACATTGAGCTCACTATTAAGCTGCGCGATGTTTTACGATGCATTTCGTGTATTGTTGAATGAATACCGTCGAAAGACGAGGTCGGCGTGAGTGTGGCCAAAATTTGCCGAAGTGAATAAATTGGGTGGTGTCATGAGGCACCTCTGACTGCCCTGCTAAGTAAGTGGTTGTGACGTTGATGATGCTCTGCCTGATTCAGTTCAGGTCCAGTTGATGGAGACCGCAAGCAAAATTATGTATGTTTCCACCGAGTAAAAATGAAGAAAAGAACTGAAAATGGAAAATCTGTGAATTTCTTTTCATACAGAAAGTGCTGTGTATTTGCTAATGTAGGAAGTCATTTGGTTCTTTATTTGAAATAAAGAACAACTGCTGCGTGAGGAGTGAGGAAAGGTAGAGTTCGTAGATCATCATTGGTCATTGGATTATTGATCATCAAGCTCATTGGTTTATTTATGCAAAATGGAAATTTTCTATTTAAAAATTATGCCGTGTTCAAGAGTTTATGAACTATTTATGATTTGCCTAGATTGCCGGTTATTGGTGATACGTACGATACTAACGTTCTTTGTGTTAATGATACAAGTCATGATAATTTTCACTGCAATGTCGGCCTAAGAATAATGAATTGATTTTGGGAATACGAGCTCTTAAGAGTTGTGTTGAGGGTAACGTGATGGACAACCTTCAAACCTGAAAATGTGGGATATGTTTTGAATTTTAAATGTTTCTTCTCGAATGAAAATTGATGTTAAATGTTCAAGGAACGGGATTTCAAATGGAATAAACGTTTCAGTGAAATTAAATTGAGTAGCATTCATAGTATTCATATCATGTGGATTGTATTTGTGGGAACTAGTGCTCTCAGGGAGGGAAATGCGAGGTCCTTAGCCGGAGGTTAGGTAAGCCTTCCTTTTGTTGAAACAAAACAAGTTTTTTGTTTTGTATGGGCCATCATTTTTGGCTCAATGTTGTTCAGTTTTAGCAGGTCTTACTTTCTTTTTAAACTTCTCTTCTTTTATAAGCGTCTTTCAATCTTACCGTCTCTGTCCACGCATGTGGACACCCGTATTGTATACAAACATGGATCAACCATTCCCTAAATTCCAAACTAAATGCGATTTTCCCCCTTCCTTTTTTGGGAACACCGTTGTGGTTACAGAAGCTTAAAATTATATTCTAACAGAATCTGGCATATTTTTATTTTAAGACAGTCATCGGATTGTTATTTTACACTCAACATCTATTTTCTTCGTTTGGAATCTCTAGTTATTGCAATAACTAGTATTTTTCCTTCAACACCAAATTACACTCACGTTATTTTGAATTTCTACCGAATTATTGGGCAACATACTGTAGGGCTGTATTATTTATAATTTCGATGCACTATTATTGAACAAATTTCTGTGCATGCCAATGCGTATGAAGTCAACTGTAAAGTTAGTGATCAACGTTCTCGCTTCTCTTGTGTGTAGCTGTCGATTAAACCGTTCCATGACCGGTCAAGTGAGAGGCTGACTTCTCAAATTCGTGTCATCAGAAAAATGTTTTGAATGAGCATTTTTTGGTCGTTCGACTATTTGGTAACGTATAATAATTTAGGGTACAGTACGATGGCTTGGTAACTCATCGGCTTGCCAGTCCCGGTAATCTCTCGCGAACCTAATAACACGGATGATCATCTTTGATTAGCGGCAGCTCGTCATTATTCGTCTGCGCGCTTTGGATTTGCTTGCTAATTTACGGAAATATTTTGATAGCAGGTTTTATTTTAATATTACTACCACTATAACCTTTCAGATAGGACACGGATATTAAATACAAGGTAAGATATTCAAATTGGAGAATGAAATAGTTATTTGTACAAATACAAATTCATCTTGTAGTTGATTTTTTTATGGGGCCCGGTAGCTAGTGAAAATTTCGTGAATTTGATATTAACTTGGCTAAGCAGAGTCTATTAGTTTCTTTATTTGCTCCCATTTTTCTTCTGGTCGATTAGTATCATTGTTTCAATGATGTGACTTCAATCATTTAATTTAAAAAATGTGAGGCGAAGTTGTGAATATTTTTATAAGTGAGCGAATCTAAAATTTGTCGGTAACATTTAAGCCTTAGACTGAGGTCAATTTACTCGTATGAATACTTGAAAAACAAAGGAGTATTTATTTTTAAAATTGTCAAGACGTGAACTAGAGTTCTTATGTCAGCTTTGGTGCACACTTGTCTTGACGAAGCGCGTCAAGTGTACAGTGTCCTCCTGTAATAGCATTTAAAAATAACTTTTAGGTCTGAGAATCATAGAACCGTCTTTGTCACTGAGCACACGAGGTGCACTGTCAAAGCATTTATCATAATTACAACTTGAAGTATAAATACGACGACAAAATTGTACTCGCGGTTTGATTTCGATCCGGAACATGACTCTTTTCTGCTGAAAAAGGTTAGAACCTTCCATGTTTTTTACGTTAAATTTTGTTGTAACTTGCTTTTAATACGCAAATATAATTTCTTCATCTTCTCCTTGCAAAGCTCTGCAAGAATATTTATATGTAAACTATTTAGCTCTTTTGTCTGATTTTCATTATGGGATATTCAGGTATTCTTAATTTAAAATCTCAACGAGATTTCTACATGCGTACTGACTAAGGTTCAAATAGCTAGTGCTTTGCCAGGTTTCCGTTCTTTTCCAAATTTGGATTCAAGAGAATCTATTCAGGTCTTATGTTCACTTTCCAATCAGACCCTAATTAGATTGTCATTTTATGAAGCGATTCGAGGTTCAGAGGCCCGCTGCCGCAGAGCAAAAATAGAGAATTGGATTCGACGGCGTTGCACGAAGGGCAAACAAAAAGTCTTGTTCAAAAGACTGGATTCTGTCGTTGTTCAGCAATTAGTGAAATTGGAGGTCGTTAATAATCAGTCACTTGGTTTGAAATCCTTGATATGTCGCAAGGGATTTTTTGACAAATGACTGGTTGTTCGTTGCTGGGTTTTGTCCACGGCGCTAATAGAGAAGGCATTTGAGCTATTTTCCAATTATCACTCTTCGTGTCGTGCATGTTATTGACGACGCTTGGCTGGGGCCTCGCTCCTGTCTCTGGTCAATAAATTACGGAACTATAAAGCGTTCCAGTTTCATTTACGTTACACTGTTCAGCAGAGACTAACACGTTATTGTTTATTTACTGCTTAAGCTTCTACAAGTATATTAGATGCTTTTTAGAGTTGATGATCGTGTAAGTTTTTATGTTGTGAGACTTTATTTTACTAGCCTTCGTAACGTAATTTTTTTGAACGATTTTGAATCTCCAATTAGATGATATACGAGGACTTTTCTTAAGCCGTGTCAATTATATTCTGAGACTTAAAGCTTGTCAAAAAATAGCTATCGATTTAAAAGAAGCGTTAACTTCAGTCTATAAGGCGTTTTGCAATGAGTGTCGTATTTTATTTATACCTAATAACTTGTACATCATTATCATTTTTGCTTCGTCCTTACCGACTCCAATATAAATGTAGTACAGCCTTTCTATTTGTTATTTGTCAAATGGAAAAAACATTGCTTATGCCAACGTATCTTATAATGTTTCTCGTTAATCATAAATTGGGAATTGTAGAAACCGTTTCTTTAATTCTTTTATTTTGTTCAAAGAAGTAATCAATTGTTGTTGTGATGAATTTTAGAACCAATTCATTACGGTGGCGGCTTCCCATGAGCGATGCTTCAGTCTAAGCTCATGCTTTTTCTCCCCGGTTTTTGGCACAAGTTTCTCGTGAGCGGCGGTAGTTACTCAGGCAAACTCATTGCGTGAGTTCGCTACCGAGATGCCCGCGCTTCGTCCAGAGCGAAAAGAAAAACAAAATAGAAATGCATCTTGTGCTGTAACACACTCATGTTTTGCCCGTCCCTCCTTGAAATTGCCTTCAGGTGCGCGATCTCGCATTTGTTTGTTTGGAATAGTTTGGGCCTCGATTTAGCTGGGAACGCTGTGCAGTTTTAACAAAACAATTTTGATTTGGGTTACTGCTCACTGTTCATGCACTTTTTATTTTGTGCGGTATTGTTTAATTAAATTTTTTCCTGATATGGGCGAGTTGCACTCAATGATTTTGCGAACGTGAAAGAAGCGCTTCGAATTACGTTCGTTTATTAGAGCAGCCAAAAATACCGTGATGAAGTCAGCGTAGAACTCCCTTCGACCAATGAGCTAGCGGGGGCTGATGGTCTTCATTAGCCATTGTTTACAGCAGTGCATTGACTCCTTTGTTTCAGGCCGTCCATTATCCTCGCTGAGGTAATGGACGCCAGCATAATTCTGCCAACGCGGCTACTTACTCGCTTTAAAAACACGCTTTTAATTTCATGTGTTGAAATCGGTTCATCTCGCTTATTTTGTGTTGTCTCTCCATTCAGTTTATCTCAGTGCTTGATTTTCTTTCTATCTGTGAGTTGTTTATTATCCCATTATATTTACTATCCAGCTCTAAATATGTCGTACATGCACTCCATTAAGTATGCAACCACTTGTTGAAAATTCGCTTTTATGGTTCGACGATAAATGAAGGACATTCTTTTTTCATCTAACTTCGAGGGGTTTTGTCAGTAATTTGAAACTGCAACCATTTTCAACGAATGACGAACTGGCTGAATTCGTGGCAAAAATTCAACCATTGCCGACCGAATATTTTAATATAGCCTCTATTTTACTTAGAAAAAACATTGAAAATTATTCTTCTCACTTGATCAGCAACAACTGATTATCATTCGCGTAATGAAGTGCAAATATTTTGCGGCCCTTCTGAAGTGCCATGAACGAAAACTATCGTTTCAAAAATGAGTTGCCCTAATTTAATGGATTTTTTTTAAATTATGCATTCGTTGAAGATGTCCTCAGCGTTAGTTTTGGTTTTGCCACCGGATTATACTTTGTTACAATGCGCCTTTAGATGTCAGCGTTAGATATCTTTGTCTTTTCTATTTCATATTTTGGTGGTAGTTAGGACTAAACTGTGAGACCAAATAGAAAATGAGATTCGTAACATAAATAGACAAAGGAAGTTTTTATGAAGTAACGAAGTATTCAAACTGACTATATTTACGAACTTTTACAGTAATTCACTAATTACGAGGGCCTGCCACGGCAAATAACAAATACGCTTGATATCAACCAATTCGAAAGAATGGGGCCTTTGAATGGTTCCAGCAAAACATTGTTCATGCTTTTCAGAGAGTGTCTGAGGGAGAAAATATTCCCTTGAGTTCTTTTTTCTTTTAGATAATTTGCACTTTCTTTCAAATAATAAGCTCTTACTTAACACTTTGACAGCGACGTGACTCACCGGTGGTCGCTGAGGGAATTTTCACAAAGCTGCTGACAGACCAGCAGCGCTAAACTTAATTTTTATAAATACTTAACGAAAATTTAATGGAAGTACGACCTATTCGATCTTCGTTATTTTCAAAATTGGTCTCCAAAATTTACTCCAATATGAGTTGAATATCGAACTCAAGTTTAATCCGTCGTAGTTAACGTGTTAACTTTTTCATAAACATTTAAATCCCTCACTTCAACCGTTTCAAGTTACTAAATACTCGCCCCTCAGGGGGATACAGCTATTGTATCTATGGGAATTAGCGCTCCCAGGGGGACAATGTGAGGGCCCGAGCTAAAGGTTCGGTAGGCTATCTTTTTTTTTTGTTA
>JACJUY010000084.1:307864-347838 GCA_014220935.1 Platorchestia sp. MABIK
ATAGATTCCACGTTCCCTTAACTCCATACTAAATGGTGCCTTCTTCCTTCCTCTCTTTGGATCTCATTTGTTGAGGATAGGGAGGCTTAAACTAACTAATAACTAACTAACTACTAAATACATGTCCAATTTGATTTTTTCAAGTCAAATGAAATTTTGACCAATTAATTATTCTAGATGTTCACATAGCAACGGTAAACTTTGTGCTTTTGTTTTTCCAAAGTGTGTGCATGTGTTGTTGGGTTGATTAAGCAGATTTTTCAAATTCTTAGACCATGTGGAAGGATGTGAAGATCATTGTGTTAAGATGAAAAGTTTTGGGTTTTTACTTTTATTCTTCTAAGAACTTGTTCGTAGATTTATCAAGCTTAAAAACCAGTTTTCAATTTACAAAACAACGCTGAAGTTTGATTAATATACTTCACTAGTAAATCAAAAACTAGGAAAAACGAATAATAAACTATAATATAATTTTGTTCTTGCATTTTCTGACGTATTTTGTACCATATCTTTTTTTTCTTCAGTTTTTCATGCATTAATTTTCTGTATTATCTATTGGACTAAATTGTTAAAATTAAGAAAGGAATCGAGCCTTGTGTGTTTGCGCTCCAGAAGTAATAGACGCATCAGTTTTTCATCTAAATGTTTAACTTTGAAGAATTGATTCTATGTACTGGTGGTTTGACCATTAAAGTGGTATACATAATACCTGTAATCTGTGCACTCGACGCTGAACTATTTTACAAGTTTGAAATTGAATGGGGGCCTTGTCTGGTCACACCTGCGACTTGACTTGGTTTCGAAAGCGTCTAGTATAGGACCTGAAAATATTCACCTCCGTTATCAGTTTGTGTTTAATTGCTAGCAGCGGTACACTTTTATGTGCGTCGCCTACACTTCGCCACATCTCGCAGTATACTATAAACATTAGCTATTGGCTGTGTAATACCATTTTTTAGAGCCTCAGGAGTTACAGGATGGGCTAAAGTTTTGGTTAACTATGATTGTCTATCTTGTGCTATGTGGACTGGCGCCGTTGGAGGAGATACTAACCATGTTTTCATATTTGAGCCCGTGTTAGGTTAACTCTGCAATAGATAGGCCTTTGGGACTATTATCTTTCGTGCCCACTTTGCTTCTTTAAGTTTTCATGCCTTCATCGCTATTTTTTCCTTGGCTTTTATTCCACTTCGTACCTAACGTACTGTTCCTATGCGAAGGGTATCCTATGTGCGAACACACATTGTGCACAAATTTTCCGCTTCCTTTAGTCCATTCTAAATAGTTCTATCTCTTTGCTCTTTTAAGACCGCTTTTCTTGAGTCTTAAACCAAAATATTAATAAAAATAATGATAATAATGTAATTTGTCCATAGCTGAGTCCAAACGTGCACATTCATTAAAAACCTAGATTTCATCTATAAAACGTCGTGTCACTGAGTGTTGTAATTCTTTTTAGCAGTATGAGTACATTGATACTTCATTTACCGGATTTTAAATTCGATCAAAATCTTTTGAAAAAGCCGCAGTAACTTCCTTTTCATGGATGATGCTGTTTGTCAGTCCATTTTCGACCTTTCAGCAGCTAACATCCTTATGTTAATGAGGCCAAAGAAGCTACTGCTAAAATTCTGATGTGATAAAAGTACTTGTGAGAAAAGTCTATTTAAGGAGTGCACTGAAGCTGATTAAACTTTTAGTACATCTAAAGGACTTCATATGAGAAGTCGGCACTGCTGGTCAGCATGTTCCTAAATCTTCATAGTTAAATTCAANGGCATAAGCGTGATCCGATGTCGAGGATCAATGTTATCAAAATTTCTATGAGAATGATTTACGCGGAAAATACGACAGGCAGACTTGAATACGGTAGATTATTTGTATTTTTTTGTCTTTTTTTCCTTTTTTCTATCCGTCGATGGAAAATTCTAATTGTATGTACTTTCCTCTATAAATATCAAGTACTAGGATATTTTAACGCTGTTAAAGAAAGATTATCGTCAGTTTTTGTCTTTTCCTTTCACAGCTCTAAAATACACAATATAAGGTATAGCTTTACGGTTTCCCTTGCATCTGAGGTTCGGCTGTCAAGTTTCCTCAACCCGTCTAATGATCTTCACAAATGGGTGTTGAAGCTTTTGCAGAAGCGAGCGCTTGCGAACACTTGTCTAGGTACGTCTCTCTTGATTGTATACCTGAACAACACAAGAATCGTACCTTAGCTATTCGAGTAACTATGCCACATTTGATTCATCGGTAGAGCAATGCACAATCGTTATTTGCAGAGTTATGTTTATTGTCATCAGTGAGGTTTTGAGCAAAAGGAAAGAATTGGCTGTATTACGTAACCATTTACTTTTCTTTAGAAGTCCCTCGGGTGTATAAAGCGATTATATCTACTGAAATTCTCGCTCCCAGAAAGAACAGATGAGGTTCCCACCAGAAGGTAAAGTGGGTTTTCTTGTTGCACTCACACATTTTTTTTAGTTTGTTTCGGACCATCATTTTTGGTCCTCTGCTGTCTTTTTTCAGCGTCTTTCACTTTTTTCTAACTTCTATTTCGTATCATAAGTTTCCTTCAATATTGCTGTCCCTACGCGCAGTGGGGGGGGACACAACTCGTATAAATTCTTTTCAACTCCATACTAACTGGTGCGTTCTTCTTTCCGCTTTTAGGGACACCCGTTTTGCGGTTTGGGAGGCTAGGAACGATTTAATCTAGTCTTCGCGCCATTTTGAGTTGGAATACTCAAGTACAACTTCCAAAGTTCCCGATACCAGAATGAGGGGAATGAATTAAATGCTATGTATCAACTCTTGATCTCTTTTCTTTCTCTCTCTCTTTCTTCGTTCTTTACTTTGTCTCAAATATTGTTGCTTTTTGTTGCGGTAGCGTTTTAAGTTGGGATATGCTTCCAAATCTTTCCGTAACCTCTAAAATTAATCGCTAACTCTGTTTGCTCGTATTTAACATGATAAATTTGCTAAATCCTGCCATCACCACATCGTATGTGATTTTCAATTAAACTTCATGTTGAATCCCAGTTGCAACAATAAAAGTGTGCATTCGTGTGGTAAGGTTCACTTCATTTTTTATAGCATTTGGAGCTCTTATTTTAAGTCAACCCGTTCCTCGAACAAATCTCGAGTTTCAAAACAGAACTTAAGCTCCTCTTCTTACGACTCATTTTTTTTAACTTCATCTCCAGTGGTCCTAACCGCGCGTAGCTCTTGCTGCGTCGCTTAAACACTGACCGCTTCCGTAATTGCTGTAATCACAAGTGCGTGACAACTGATGTATTGGATTAGCGTACGAGCAATCAGAGACTAGGCGCAAATGCCTCAAATGGATTGTGGTACTGCCGCTATTGGGCCTCCTGTGCGCGATCAACTGAATTAGAGGACGCCGGGGCCTCCCTATATCAAGTTACCTCAAGAGCCGTTTGCAACGCCCGGCAAAATTGTTATTTCTTCTGAGCGCTCTTACAGTTCGACTAGAATTTCAGGGACCGCGGGTTCGTTGCTGCTGCTACTTTCATGCTGCCAGTTTGGCAAATCTTTTTTATGGATGACAGTTTTTCTGCGGAGTTTTGAATTTACGCTTTCCGAAGCCTGTAGCAGTTTTAATTTATTCTGCAGTTTTTAGATTTATGCCAAGAGTATCAGACTTCGACCAAGGCCCGGAATTCAGTGCCAAATGAGGTCGGATAAATCGATCATACACATGTACGATTTCTACAATATACATGCTTATTTAAAAATTGAATGCCCGAAAGAGAATAAGCAGGAACTTTTAGCATTTATATCAAGGAAGTATGCCGATGGCGTCGTTCTTTGTTAGTGTACCTTGAGGAATGAACGCTCCTCAGTGATTTACCCAGCTTCTCCTCGCAAAATTGCAAATGAATTTATTGTATTTATATTTGGGGCTCGGCGATCCTCGTGAAGAAGATAGAATTCCAGAACTAGTCTTAAGGAAAGCGAGTCAATTTCATCTGTACTGAATGTGGTCTGGCTGACGACTCACATCCTGAAGCTACTTCAGTTGCAGGTGTCAGATTTACAGCTTTTGTAGGGACGAACTTGTAAATTATGATTTCCAGTTTCGGAGTTTGAGATGATCTCAAGTTCAGTACAAGACCCTGAGCTTTGTTAATAATTCTTCATATAATATTTTCATTTCAGTCGTTTACATTTAGTGTACCTGTTTCAAGTGGGTAGGTGTGTCAAGTTCGATAAAACAAAACAGCGATGCAACTTTTCTTAGCGATGTAGAGCTTTTGGATTGTGGGCAGGCCCTTGAATGTACGAATAGATGCTAACTAACCAAATTAGATGGAAAAACAATGCTAGTACGGAACAAGAAATCAATGGAATATTTATAAAAAGTTATAAATTACATAGTCTGAAATCGATTCAATAGGCTTGAAAATTGTTCCAACTGTAGAGAGCAGCACTAACTGCACTTCGCTCTCCTTTGAAATTCTGCAGGTTGTTTCTCCGTGGTTCCTATCTCGTCGTTCCCACACATCTCTGCAACAAACAGCGTGCTTATTAAAAAGAAGTCTGGGGCTAGATGATACAACTCCGAATATTCTAGGTCACTNTTTAGTAGTGGATTTTATTATTGACATATTTTTTCAAGATGGAACCAATAAATTACTTTCTCAAAGAAGTGTTTTCCTTTTTTATTTCCTTTCGTTTCTACTTCTATGTTTTTCTTCTCTTCTTTAGTAAGCTTTATTGATCTTTATTTCATGGCGTAAATTTTGGATCAGATGCGTCTTGCAGGTCCTTTGTTTTGTGTAACATCAACGATACTGATAATGATCTACCAAAATTAGGACCGCCTTGTAAAAGTTTATCTTTTCCAAATCTCTTATTTTTCACCCGGAAGACCAATATTTGGTTCTTAGAACCAGCAGCAGCGACTTTGACCCGGTATCTGTTTTATTAAACTTCATTTTTTGTCTCTTTAGCGCACTCCCTGGTGCTATAATCCTCTTCCTCAAACGGATATTGCTGACTAAGGATGCAACCACTAAGCTAAGCTCTCAGGTTTTCACCTTATCGTGTCTCACAGGAGGCATGAATACTGTGCGCCTTGTGTGAATATGAGTGAGTGGTGTGGCAAACAATCGTGGGTGTCAATCGAATAGGCTGAGTGACTTGTACTGGGCCAATCGGAGCGGACCTTCGACTGTGACTCCTCTCCTTCGATAAATTTTATCCTCCTCTGGGAGATGCAACTATTGTAGCTATGGGAATTAACACTCTCAGGGGGAATATATGAGGTCCCGAGCTAAAGGCTAGGTAGGCCTTCCTTTTATTGAAATAAAGTAGGTGTTTGTTTTGTTACTAACCATTTTCTTTTTCGGTTCGCTGCTGTCTTGTTTTTCAGCACTTCCTACTTTTTTCGACTTTTATCTTGTTTCATGAACTTCTTTCTCAACTTTCTGTTTTTATGTACCTTGTGCATAGATTCCGCGTTCCCTTAAGTGTATACTAAATAGTGCCTTTATTCTTACTCTCTTTGGAAAACATTTGTTGCGGTTGTGAAGACTTGAACTAACAACTAATTTCTAATCTGATGAATTTTTTCAAATATTTCGCGTTGAAAAAAATTTTTGGTGTGAATGCAGTAAGTGTTCTGTGCTAATTAAGACTAAGGTCAGAAGTATTAACTTTTTGTAAGTGCCGACCCTCAATATTTGCTTTGAGCTTTTGAATTAATGAAGTTGTTCATGATTAACTTGTGCCTCAAATGAAATTCATGGCTCAATTGAAAGAATTTAAGCTGATGGTTTGTAACCATTTTTTTGCTTTTTCTGTAAGCCATAAAGCTTATCGTTTGCTCTATTTTTCTTCGTTGCTGGCAAGTGGTTTTTGTTTTATCTTCAATTTTGTCTAAATTCATTTAGATTGCTTTTCTTGGATATTTAGCGAAGGACAGAGCGAGGATTTCTGTTTCCACTCGTTTTCGTCTCGCCGTTGCGGTCTTCTGTCGGGAAAACTTTTCAATTACAAATTAGAATGAGATTCAAATGAGGAGCTAAGCTATTTTACCGCCGACTTTGTTCTAATTTGGTAGGGGAGTTTTCCATTTTCTGAGAGCCTTAGATTACGCGGCGCTGTGATTTCCTAGTAAAAAAACGTGGGTTGATTTCGTCAGGTTTTGTTTCATTTACCTGTTTTTTAGCATTTACTACTTTCTTCTTCAACTAATACCTTATAAACATCTTTCTCCTTAACCTTGCCTTATAAACTTCTTTTTTCCATGCGCAGAGTCTCTTGTAAGGGTACACACCTTGTGCATAGATTCCACGTTCCCTAAAGTCCATCCTAAATGGTTCCTTCCTCTTCGTCTCTTTGGAACGCTTTTGTTGCGGTTAGGGAGGCTCAACTTAATTCATCTAATCTGACCTCAACTGTACATTACGAGAATTTCGTGTTTTTCAATAATTTTCTTTTACATTCTAGTACGCGCTGAGTTACTAACGCTTGTTGCGCGAGTTTCTAACGACTTTATTTTGAAAAATTTCGCAGTGTGGTATAGTCTTGTTACTGGGACATCTTCACATTCCTTAATTCAAACTTCACTTGGAATCGAGATCATCATGCATGGCTGGCTTTGTGTTCTTCATCAGTGGATCTTGTTTTTGCGACCTTCTGATAGAGTACTTTTTTGCGATCGATGAAGTACTGATTACTCCTGTTTTGATCTTGGCTTTGCGTACTGGTACGAAGAATATTTTGATGGAGTTCGTGAAGTATCACAGAGTGGTTCAAATTTTTTCTAAATTTGTCAAGTTTTTGCTTCTTGCACCTGATCTTTAGAAAACTTTAAGGTTTCTTTTAGAACTCGAATCTTCCTTACACTCATAGTTGATTTCACGTTCTGTAAAATTAGGTAAAAGTGCAGGGAAAGAACCACAGTAATCAATTTTTTTATAAATTGTTGGTGTTATGTATCAAAATTGTATCTTACCCTTTTATATTACTCTGTTATACCTCTTTGCAGGTTCTTAAAGCTGATGATGGGTAAAAATCCGAAACTCCTTTCTCACTATTGCTCATGTACAATTTATAAAGATAAGGAGTGCGGTAGTTTTTGAAATAGCCCTCAAAGAACGAATAATTTGCTGCTGGAAACCGGGAAATAAAAAGCTCTTGGTAAATTAGCCTGCACAACTGGCGCTTACGGTCAATTATCTCTGATTTGAGTATCTTTTAATCGTGTATTTCTGTTGGAAATCATGTTTACAAAAGACTAAAGTTGTCACCGCTACCACCAAAGTAGTATAATAATTACGCAGAGCACACTTTTACAGACTCGATATATTTACAGGAAAGATATTTAGTTTGGAAGGTATTAGGTTTCAGATGAGCTACTGTTTCTAGGTTATGAGGTTTTTAAAAATTTGACATATTACGATGCTTGTCATCGTATGTCGACGTATTCTTTGATGCACAGCTCTGAGTAATTTTTGAATAATCACACTTCACTTAAAAGATCCCGAATTTCATGAGATGTTTCACTGTCTTGTGTCATCTTTTTATCTAACGCTGTTAGGTCGATCAAACGAATCCAGATGGATTGTGCTGCTTGGAAAAAAACAAATCCCCCTCCAGACTGTATTCTAGAGCATCTAATTTCATTTGCTGTAAGCTATACGAAGTTGTCGCTTGACTCAAATTGAATTGCCAATGAAAATTCAACCTGTCCAAGACCTGTACGAAATGCATGTAATGTTCGCTAAATTTTCTAGTTCAGAAGAGATATCAAGGTAGTCTATAACTGAACCAACACACACACACACACTAGGTTTTAATTTTTTCAGCGCTTCTCTGTTCCCATTTCAGCTGTTGGTCTTCTTATGTTGTCTAATGACAATAACTTGTTTATTGTGCCTTTGATAAACGATGTAAACTCTGAAACAAAATCGGCTGTTGAGCTACCTCTTGGTTTTAAAACTTTCATTTGAACACTTCTACGGGGGTAAAACTGCAAAAGTGGAAATTGTGAAGCGTGTTTCATCAGCTGAGACATGCTATGTTTATAAAAATTCTTAACTTATCGCTCTGTCAAGGACTCTTGAATTTTAATGAGTTCTACAGTGATGATAAGCGTCATCGAACAGATGCAGCGCTAGTGTTCGTTAATCAGGTTTTCATATGTACATTCTGGCAGTTGATTTTCGTATTTATGTGACGACTGAAACCAAACACTGGGGGGTAGCTCGTGCTTGTATGACCGCATGATAGCTTTTAGACTCCATGAGTACTCTTTGGTTTGCGAGTGTTTTGTTTGCTTAGGACTATAATTCTTTACAATGGCTGCACATCCACATGTTTTCTATATTAATAAAAACATATTTGTCTAGGCTAGTGTGTTTGGGAATGAAAATGCCCGAATATTATTTCAAGCCGTTATGATCGGCATTGATGGTATATGTACTTTGAGATCATTGTGGTTAGGATTGTACGTCCAAATATCATACATTGGAGGTGCTTTCATAAGACGAAGCATAACTGCCTGTTTCTTTGTGTCTTTTTACAGATCGAAGTTATGATAAACGGCTCGATGGTGATGATGAACAAAAGCTTGGATGCTTCTCTCCACACGTTTGAATTGTCTCGCCTTAGCCCTGGTCAGTCGTATTCCATAGTACTGGCGGCAGCTACTAGGGGGGGCATAGGACCTCCGTCACCCACTCTGCACCTCCAGACGGACCCAGCTCTGCTCAACCCACTTGTGAACCGAAGGACCGAGACTCAAGGTGTTGTTACTGAAGTTTGGTTCATCATGCTCGTGGGAGGCGCCATGTTCTTCTTATTGCTCATCAGTGTGGTGCTTCTCTACATCAAGCGATATTACACCACCCGCTCTGCCACGAAACTTCCTCGACTAAACGGTTAGTTCTTGTATTGAGTTTTTTTTATCTATGGTACCCAAGGTAAGTGGAAGGGAATAATGATTTCTTAGTGGAATTTATTCTAGTGCATCGTATGCGAGATTGCTCGCTCTCGTATCGCTCCCTCATTTTGTAAGCAGCTGCCTGTGTTCCTTGAAAAGCTGTATAAAAGTTTATGGTTTTCAAAATCAATATATTTCTGAAATGTGAGATATTCGTGCATTCTTTATGAAACATTACTGCTCCAGAATAACTGATTTTTCGGCAAAGGAAAGAATGAAGACGTACGCGTTTGGGAGAACGTACGGAAAGATACGACTGCCAGCTGACATGACCAAAAGATTACCTTGTCTTTCCTTATTGCGTGATGGGTTCTGCTGCTACTGGCCTGTGTTGCTGAATGCGAGGGGAAATGAAGGCACCACATGTCGCTTCCCCGATAACGACCAGCGAAGAAATGTTCTGAAATGTTGGCGTTTTCCTCAAGTTCAAGACTTGTTACTATATTTCATACTAATGACCTACTCTCGAAATAAATAGTACGAATATTCTGCCGAGTCTCCTGTAGTCCGCAACTCTTATCGTTTCGAAAACGTGTTAATTTTGATGTTTCTTCCTCCCGGTGGAAAAATGTGAGGGCCCGAGCTGCGAGTTAGGTAGGCCTTCTTTTAATTGAAAAAGATGCTTTTGTTATGTTAAGGGCCATCATTTTTCGGTTCACTGCTGTCCTGTTTTTCTGCACCTCCTACTTTATTCTTCAATTTTGATGTTGTTTCTAAATCTTTTTTCTCAACTTACTATTTCTATGCCCTTTATGCATAGATTCCGCGTTTTCTTAACTCCATACTAAATGGTGCCTTCTTCCTTCCTCTCTTTGGATCGCCTTTGTGGCGGATATTGAGGCTTAAACTAACTAATAATCTATTTGAAATTTTTTCCTACGACAGCTGAGCGTCTATACACTTCTGTAGTCGCAGGTGTTAGAGAGCGTGTTTCCAAATTTCCAAAGCCTTCGTTCTCACCACCTCAATGTCTGGCCGAGAACTGGACTGCGCCGTAGTCGTAAAGTATTGACCGTCACTGCTGTAATAATGAGAAAGAAAGCTCAGGGGGAAATATTAGGTCAATAATTCACGCTACAGACACCTCCATTATTAGCACTGTGCAGCCTACCTCCAGGCAGTTGCTGTGCCATGCAGGACAGCTTATTGTCGCTGGTTTGTTTTCCAGTATTTTTCTCTCTAGCTACGATGTTTGAGTCCCTATTGATGATGTAGCTCCAACCAGTAATTTTATAACGTCTTAACCGTACAAGCAGAGAGTCAATTTTTTTCATGGCTTAAAATAATCATGCGGGGGACTGTTGATGAAAGAACTGTGTACAAGATAAGTTCTTGAATTAAGCACCAACTACACTACTAGCGTACTGTGCGTCATTACTGTAAAAATATTGTCGAATAAGATATTGTTTAAAAAATTAATTATTAATTTCACTTTTCAAGGTTATTGTTAAGTGCTTAAGTGTTGATAAGTTACTTTTTCATAAAAAGTACTCCGAATTTACTTCAACGATGTAGAAACCTAAACGTGACTAGACTATAAATGCATTTTCGCAACGTGTACTTTCATGAGTTTTTAGTCACAGGAATAAATGCATTCCCCATTTATTAAATAGGTAATTATATAACTGAGCTCTCATAATTCTAAACTTGATTTACTAATTGTCAATAATCTAACAAAATGAAGAACCTTCAGCGGCCGCGATTTCTTCATTACTCATTCCGTTGAGATCCAATAAATTCTTGTTTGTTATACAATATCACAATTTTTGTGGCTCAGTTTGACAGCAAGAAAATTCATCTGGTAGCCCCGTTATTTTATTCTACGTGTCAGAACTTGGAGCTTTACATGAGAAAAAGCCCACAGCACGCCGCGCATATTTTGGCCCTTCATCCAGACTAGCGGCTGCCAAATGAGAGGCGCTCTCTTGAGTCCGTTCATCCATCAGCTTCGTCACGCCAAAAAGCTCGCCTGCCTGAATTAGAGATAGCGTGTATTTTTTCAATGCCTACGCTGATCTGTAATGCCGTTTTGGGGCTCCTGAAATATTCCTGCTAAGTGCTATTGGGTGGGCTGGCCTTTCCCGAGATTGCGCGCTCTTCTCGCAGGGGAAATTTGAGAAGCCGCAGGATACTCTTTATGTCGACCGTTTAACATGCTAAACCAACTTGGAACTTACAATATTCTCTCCATTTTCTCATCGCAAAGAAGAACGAGGTATTTAAATTCATAACTAGTTTTTGTCCTCAGAATGCGAAATTTCATTGATAAATTTGTACTTTCACAATTTTCTCAACATGAAGTTGAACTTTCTTTGACATACAGTTCTTCCTTATCTTTCTTTGTGATACTTGACATATTATAGATTTCACATATGTTTTGGTTCACGGATTTACGTTTGAGCAAGTCGTCTTTGTGATGCCTGTAGAGCGGACGTGAAACTGGAAGTTAATAATGGCCTACGGAGTTCGTTGGGGCCATTCTGAGATTGCTTACTTTGTGAGGCCCAATATTTGACATCAGCTGTTGACTACAAGTGTTCATGCGTGTGGAGCACATGGTTTGGAGCACTGCGCATGCGTGCAAGGTGGCGATCTGCATACTAGAACCATTGGAAGCCATTACGGTGGACGCTGTCACGCGAGATTGGCGCTGTTCTCTGTAATGCACTTGCAGCGTTAGGAGCTTGCAATACTGCATACAAGAGCTGGCTTAAACACCGCTCTTACAACCTCTACTGCCACCGCAATTAACCGAAACGCGACAGGAAGCGCTCGTTCTGTTGCCTAGCCTTCTCTTCTTCGATATTGTCAGGGCCAATGGTTGCTCAAATGCACTCTCTGCAGAGGTGTTAGTGCTAAAGTTGCTAATTAAAAACTTGTGGTGTAAAGCCGAAAGGATAGTGCGCTGAACGGTTCTGGAGCTTCGCTCGTTACTCTCCCTTGTGAAGAGGTCATTTTCTTCTGAAAAAGTCCTCGGTGTTGGAAATTTAAAATGTGTTCTGGAATTTAATCTAGTGCTGCTCTTTACCTTAGGAACTCCTTAGTTTCACAAGTGGCCATCGAATGTAGAATCATATTACTCATGATCAAACAAATTCAAATTTTGTATTAATGTCTCCATTTAATTTTGAAAATTTTTTGTTTGGATTTTTGGCCAAAAAATTTGGTTAGTTTGAATGGATCCCGAGCTTCTTTAAAAGCCGAACATTTAAGCCCCAGTATTGAAACTGAGTAAATCTCTATAAGTCTGTTGGTCTGTGTCGCTTCCAACTAGAAGGACAAAGTACCGTGTCCCAAGTTACGAAGTAGTTACTATTTTTATAGGAATGAAAACGTACTCGTAATTCTTCCATTTAAACGTATTCGTAGTTATTCCATTGAAACTTCCTCCAGTGTTCAAGAAGTCCCCATGAAGGCTGTGGTAAGACACTGTTGAGATATAATTTTTAAATGTGATTTATAAATTAATATTTATAAATACGATTTATAAATTAGAATCTTGATTTTCAACGTCTTTCAGGAATATAATTGAGATTGTTAGAAATACACACTTAAAATTACGCACAAGTTCTTGTGGTTCACTATTCTTTGTGGTTCAATTTGATAGGAAAATTCAATTGTTATCTCAGCGACTCCACCAGTCAGAATTTCAGTCTTACTCCAGGCAAAGCCAGTAACACGACTGACAGATTTTGACCCGTAATCCAGGCGAACTACAGGCATGACTGATTCGGAAATATTCGAAATGGAATAAAGTTAGCGCTTCACACTTTTAGAATTACCATTTCATTGGACGTGGTTTAATTTATGATAATTTTTGCTTATTACGGTATAATGTACAAATATTTGCTGAAATACTCTTATGTTATTCAAACATCAAAGTAAATACCGGCATAGAATAATAAGGAATTCTCCCCTCAAACTGAGACAATCTTCGAGCGAATATGGTGTCTCAAGCTTAAAACCTGCGACTCGAGTTCATCGACATTGCGCAGTTCTAATAGAGTTAGCATATTATTCCCCTATTTTAACATATTTAGTATACTTCTAGAAACGAGTAAATTGGAAAAAGTTGTCACTATGGAAATGTTGCGCGGCTTTTTATTTGAAGACAGTTTCGATGCAGATCATTGAATCTATTTTTTTTTGATTAATTTCTTAGAAGATTCTTTGCAATTTTTTTTAAAAATATTAGTGGAATCTGTTTTGATTTCAATTTCTTTCTTGGGCCTATTATTTCGTCCTGAGTTATAATATATTTTGCCATTTGAATACTCATAAAATATCGACAACTGAGGAAAATGTAGTCATGTTATTTTACGACAATCTTGGCAGCCAGCTCGGCTTAAAAAGAGATAAATAGAAACTTGAATCTGCACGAAGGATCAACTCCACAATAGCGTACACATGAACGAGCGCTTGTTTTGTTGCTACCCATGGTTCGATATGGCCCGTCAGTAATAATGTCATTACTAATAATAGTGTTACTAGCATTACCTTATTATTTCTTGTGACTTGGCCCCATTGTTACTAGTTTTGATTTCAGAGCTGAGGATATTAAAATGGGGCTCGTAGTACTTACTCACTATATGTGTTTAGATATCACTAACTAATATCTGGTTTCGAATGTTGTCTAAATTTGGAAAAGCCTGACGGAATAAATAAACATTTATGAATAGTTTCCAAATTTTCTATTGAATTTATTTACAATTTTATTGAGTAAGCCACATAGAAAGCAGACTTTCGAAACAATTTCCATGTATTTACTTTCTCAAGACTGAAATTTACCTCAGCGTCACACTTTTGGAGAGCAGTACAGAGTTGGGAAGACAAAGTTTCCACGAGCGTTCCTGGTTTATTCTTGTCTAGTACCTGGTGCTGTAGTGCAGTTTCGAGAGCGCTTGACGAGGTCTTAGACTCGGCTAATGTTGCACTTTGGGAACGTCCAGGCATTGGACTAACGAAAGAACAGTGCTGGCAAGAGAGGTGAGTTCCATGCACCTGCTGGAATCCAAGTGAAAGGTTTTCTTCTCTTTGATCACAGTGCCTTACAAAACGGGGTTACCAGAATAGATCGCATTTCCTTTGTATCGGTGACATCGACTGAAGTCGGTGTAGACTTCATTAGAAAACAGGATACTTCATTTTCGGTAACTAACAGAATAGTCGCGTATACTTAGTTTTGCAACTCCAGATAATTTTCATCGGCACTCTAAAAAAAACGTGAAGGAGAAAGACAGCCTCAGTTTTGCTCTTCATCAGCTGATATAGCATCTTTTTAAAGCTATTCATGCTGTGTTCCCCGATGATAGTAATCTCTAATTATTTTCTGATTCGGTGTTCTTACATTTTTTTTGTGGAATTTTAGAGTTAATACCACTATTAGGTAATTTTTTTAATGAAACAGTTTCCTGGTCGATTCACAACTGAATAGTGATAGGTTCTGCAATATAATACGCAATTTTTCATGTTCAAATTTTTGTGGTTGAAACCAATGTTATTTACATCAGTATTGTCTTTGTAAACAAAGAGAATAAAGGACGTTTTATTTCAATCATGCGTCATGTCATACAAATCATCTTGTACATGATTTTCTCAAATGCCTTATACCTAAAACATGAACGCTACGACGATTGCCTCCGATCGAGCCAGAGCCCATTTCTACCACCTGAGTGGAGTAGGGAACTAAGGCCACGTTCTCCCTTTTGCCAAAAAGGAGGTTCACCTTGTTGACATGGCCGGGAATTGAAAGAGCGACTCTTCTCGTAAAAGGTTCACGCTTTCAATGACTAACTAGGCCCCTGTAACTTTGAAATAGTTTTTATACAGAAGTTCCCCTCCGGAGTGATACAGTTGTTGCATCTATGAGAATTAACACTCCCAGGAGGTAAACGTGTGAGGGCCCGAGCTGAGAGTTAGGTAAGCCTTCTTCTTCTTTTATTAATTTTTTTTATGTCAAGGACCACCTTTTTTCGATTCATTGCTGTCGTGTTTTTCAGCACCTACTGCTTTCTTCTTCAACTTTAATCTTGTTTCATAAACTTCTTTTTCAACTTACTGTTTTGATGTCCATCTGCATAGATTCCGCGTTCCCTTATCTCCATACTAAATGGTGCCTTCCTCTTTCCTCTCTTCGGAACGCTTTTTTAGTGGTTAGGGAGACTTAAACTAACATGTAATCTAATCTCTTTACGTAGTAATGGAATTCGTAAGTACATAGGTTGCAATGAGAAACATAAACATTTTCTAATCATGTAACCTATTTTCAAGTTATATTCTAAGTTTCTCCGATGCTTTTTAAGTATTGGTCAGTATTAAGTATTTTAAGTATTGGTAAGTGTGATATTTAAAAAATGATCCCATCAAGGGGCTTACAACTACCGTACAATGAAAATTTGGTGTATCAGGGGGAAGATTGAGGTTCAAAGCTGAAAGTTGGGTAGGCCTTTCCTTTGTCGTGTTAGAATAGTTAATTATTTTGTTTTATGACACTTTTTTTGGGTTCATTGTCGTTCTTTTTCTTAGCACCTAGTACTCTTTTGTTCATTTTTTTATCTAGTTTCATAAATTTTTTCAATCTTGCTGTTCCAACACTGAAAGAATCCTGTGTGGAGACACACTTGTGCATCGATTCCCCATTCCCTTCATTCTGTACTAAGTGGTCCCTTCCTCTTATGTCTTTTGGGAACATATTTCATGTGGTTAGGGAGGCTTAAGCTGACTCATCTTTTAAAAACTCTAACGAAATATTTGTCGCAACTCATATAAGGCTAACAATAATGCATAGCTTTACTTTTTATTTCAAATAATGATGCAGCAACTGCCAATCTTAATGAGATAATCACTTCTCTGTAGTTATTCATATTAAATATTTAATATTTAATTTTAGTATAATTTATTTATAGTTTATATTACATGTCATTCATAATTATTGATATTTTATGTTGTTCATCATACTTCAAAAATTAAATATAATGCATATGGTTTTAGGAAGCCGAGCTAAAAAATAGCATTGAGTAGGCATAATTTACAGGTAATGGAGTACAATATTTAACGTGTAAATATTTTCTGTATGGTATATGAGGGGATTTAAATGCATCGTTCATATGTAAAATCTTAACAGAAGTTAATTTTATATATGTATCGTTTTCCCAGTGAAGTAGAAGTTAACAAATGAAAGAATAGTAAAAGAATGTCTTCAAGTTACGGATGACAGATTCCTGTTTTCGATGTAAAAAATATTTTTTTCGTGAACGCTTGCCACTCTTTTTGGTATTTTCCCTCTGGAAAGTTTTTCCCCACTTATACAATCATTATCACATGAATTTTGCATACTACTCACTCTTACGTTGCATATAACACCGAGTGTAACTAACATGTCGTTTAATTTTAAATAATTTTTTTATCATTTTTCATTTCAACCTATGTGCTTGCCCTTCGTGAAATAGAACTTCTCGAGTTGGCGAAAAACACGGAAGATAGCTTTGAAGACCTCAATCGGTCACCTTCTGCCTACACATCTTGAATCGACAATGAGGGAGCAATCATAAAAGTTTGACACGGCTTGGACTGCTGACACGAACAATATTTTTATCTTCTGGGAACTTGTTCTTATGGAAGACAGGATCTGAATTCTGATTTCATCGCAGCGTTACTTATCTCCTTTTTTACACAAATACGTTGACCTCGTCTTTTCCTTTCAAACAGTGTTCATTGGTTGAAGTATATTATCTGATCTTTTGTGCACCTTTTCCTAATCCTGCAATTATTCACTTGTCCTATAATTTTAATTTCAACATAGCGGAATGTTGTTTATATTTCACATAAATATTTGCACACAATCGCCCTGCTCTGAGCTTGCATGTTTAGTTACATACTGTACATTGTGCGTGCTCTGTGCAAGTAGCTCAATTTAATCAAGTTGTGAACTCATGCGATCAAAATATATTCAAGAGTAGCCTGAAGACTTGAGAATGCTTGGTCATTAGCATAATTTAACGCGAGTCCTGAGCTCTGAACCAAAGACAATTCTAAGCTTCTGTTGAAACTTGTGTTGGTGTGCGTCCCAGGGCTGTGCTGCCCTTCTGTTTTGGATGTGACCCAAACAAAACATGTTCAAGCCCAAGCGCACGCTTCAGCAAATTCTTGTTGATTCTCGTGATAGATTCCTTTGTTGATTTGCTCTTAACGAATTGCAAGTAACGCAAGATGTTGAGCTACTCTTCTAACTATTTAAATTGAACTTCAATTACAGAAAGGGCTAAAGTGATCGTTCAGTCCGTCTGCTTTGCCACGTCTCACAGTTCTCATTCACCCTAAAAATCATCGAAGATTTTTCTGAATAGTTTAAAATGAAATAAATATGATTAGATGTCACTGACAGCATGAAATGATGCCCAAATATTTCTGGCTTTCCCATCGCACAATATGTACCTTTCTCATTCATTCATCGATGGTTATTTAGTGTCATATTCTGCTGAGCCTATTGTGGTACAAAAGGTACTGAGTGAAGCGGTCTATTGTTTCACAGGGTATAGAACGCGTTCTAATACTACCTGAATTGAAGTTAAACTGTGAAAGGAAAATTAATTATTTTTCATTCTGTTGTTCATTCTGTCTTTTGTTATGCCAGACTGTGGAAGCAGAAGAACGTTCTTTTTGAACTTCGCGTACCATGTTAAATTTGAAATAAAGATCACGATATGCCAAAGCGAGCTCATCTAATTACACCTGAATTATTGCTTTTCATTGACGAGCGAAGTGCCTTAGAATGGGGTATTTCTGTGATGTTTTTGAAGAATGGTTGTTTCACTGGAAATTTATTTTTATGAAAAAATTACGACTCGCTGATTTAACACAAGAATTTTAGATTCCACAGTGCCCCTCCTTTTGTAGTGATTTATGCTGAACTTATGCATTACGAGGAAATCCTGCAATTGGGGATAAATGAGGCAGTCGAAGATTAGCTGAGCAAAAATTATTTTCAAAATTTTTCGTTTCACCCCCCTCTTTTTAATATAGAGTTTTCATACGTTGGCTGCCTCAACGATACAAAATGTTTCAAGACAATTTGATTCGTTCAGTATCAAATTGATCGTAAGACCGATATTCAAAGAGTACCTACATTTCTTTATTTATTACTGATCGTGAATACACTTGGTCATCAAAAAAAAAGAATGCTTACCATGAGTTAAAACGCTGATGCACTTCTATATTCTTATTCATCCGCCAGGGTCTGTGACGAAAACGAGCAACTTGGCCAATTTCTACGGAGGAGAGAACTTGTGGCCTGATTCATCGAACTGGAAACCCTCTGAGGAAGATTCGGGTGGCAGCGGTGGCAACCAGAAATCAATGGAAGGTTCAAAGACTTTCATGCAACTACGGAGTCCTTCTTGCAAATCCCCCTTCAGTACAAACCTGCTGCCGTCTCCCGTGGACCCTGGCTCTGCTGAGGATGCATTATTGGCGAGCCTGTCTCCCGAATACGCTGAGATTGATAGTCTAGGCACATTCGGTAACGCTCGCAGGTAAAAACAATGCATCATTGATCATGTGCCCATGGCGCTAATGTGATCAATGATGATGGGCCATGTTGGCCCTGTTGCCATAATGCAAGGCTTCACAGTCGGGTTTTTCTTTGCCAAATTGACACAGAATCGCCACATCGGGTCGGATCGTGTTTTTTTATTTGGACGGTGAAATTCGGCCAAACGTTTTTCCTCATTTCAATTTTTCACAACTTTAATTTTGGGAACTAAAAAGAGCATGGGGATATCAATTTGCTCCATTTTTATTTGTGGGGTAAATGAATAAAAATCAGGTTAAAGCTTAACTTTCATTGCAGTCACATTTGCCTATTTAATAAGTATGAAAATTGTACCCACTCGAATGCTAAAGTTCATTTGGTGACCCGTTTTTGTGTTTTTCGCCATAGGGGATTTCTTTTGAAAAGTTTTGCGATGAACTGAATTGAAACATAATTTTTACCTGGAATATTTTGCGTAATATTTCTATGCTTTTCATGTGCTCAATTTTTACGTTTCCATTTTCTTTGCAAATGTATCTTCAGATATTTCGTTTTACTTCTACATTAACGCTTATGTTGAATTTTTACTGAAGGTGTGCCAATGGTTCCTCGTCTACTGGAGACCTGCTGGAGAAAAGCTCGAGTTCTGGCGCTGAGGCCTATGCCTCAGCTTCGATATTGAGCTCGTGCAAGAACGTGCGGACGAAGGTGAGGACGAGGTCTTTGTTTTTATTTCCAGCATTTCTTTCTTGTCTTTTTTGTTTTCGAATGGCTCATACGATAATATTTCCATGCTGAAATTTCTCCTTGCAGTACCACCAAGAGGAGGGAGGACTGTAAGTGTTGAAATCATAGTTGAACATATTTTCGAGACACGAGATAATCTACCTCGTATATATCGCTTGAAGTCAAGTAAGGTTCCTGAGCATGTATCGAAGGCTCGGAAGCAGTGCATGTCCCAATGGTACGTTTTCGTAGATAGTTTTTTTTGTCATAAGTAATGTGAACTACTTGGAAGGATTACGAGCATAAGTGAAAACAATTTGTGACCGTGAGAAGTGTCTTTTTTTTGTCGTTTTGGTTAACGATTCCTTTTTTATTCACATTTTTTGCTCTGAAATGTTTAATGCGATATTTTTACGACTCCTCTCACTCTCCAAATTGACTGTATTCTGGTTCATTAACTAAACGACGAGAGAAAATGCGCAGCTTTTAGACGTATTTAGAAATCCTTTTTCTTTTATTCATTAGTTATTTTAGATAGCTACTGTGCGGTGTGTATTTTTGTGTTTTTAGGTTTTCATGCCCGAAGTGTTTTCCCACACAGTTTTAGCGAGTGAGTTTATTGAACCTTGACCACTCATAGGGGACAACTATTGTATCTATGGGAATTAGCACTCACAGGGGAGGCCATGTGTGAGGGCCCGAGCTGAGAGGTAGGTAGGCCTTTTTTTGGAGAAACAATATTTTTTTGTTATGTTGAGGACCACCTTTTTTTGGGCGATTGCTAATTTGTTTTTCAGTACCTTCTACTTTCTTCTTCAACTTTTATCTTGTTTCATGAACTTCTTTCTCAACATACTGTTTTTATGCCCCTTCTGCATAGATTCCGCATTCTCTCATTTCCAAACTAAATGGTGCCTTCCTAATTCCTATCTTTAATACGTTTTTTTTAGCGGTTGGGGAGACTTAAACCATCATTTAATTTAACAAATGTAATCTTACTTAAACTAGAGAACTGTACACTTCAACGCACGGGTAGGTACTTTGTGCATTTTTTGCTCACTAAGTTCCTATGCTTTACAACTGCAGCAAAGCGGAATTTAATAATCGAAAAATTTTACCATTAAAGTACAAATGAAAAGTGCTGTAGTTTTAGTCTATTTCTTTTGAACTTTCTTCACTTAGAAATGAGTTATTCAGTGAAGTCGCAACACTCTTGGAACTGAAGATGCCGTTATAATTGTGGTCGAAGGCTTGCTTAATTCACTTTCATTCGTTACATGATGACTCGTTCTCTCGTGATGAGAGGATGAGTTGAAAAATATTCTTATTTTTTTAAGTTAGAGCGATCATAACTAATTTCATTTTAAGTAAAGGATGTCTTATAATATTTTTTGCACGTCTTAAGAAGTTCTTTGTTTGACTTGCCATGTTGTAAAGCATTGCAAAATGCAGCTTTGCAATAGGGAATAATGGCTGCTTCCTCATTTGCTCTTTTCAATTCTGTTACCTGTAGGTCGCTTAGTAACTCAAGAGTGGATCGTTATTTAGAAATTCAGGAATGAAGTGGAAAACTGGGATCGGAATTCCAACAATCTGCTGCTACTGCTCGATTTTTAATTCATCATGTATGTTATTCATCATGGTCTTTTATTCTTCCTTCCTTACGTTTTAGTGCTTTCCTAATTCGGGTAATTTCAACATGAATAAAACCACAAAAAAACGGAACAAAATTCATTTTTTCTAAAAAGGGGCATTCAGACTAGCTCTAGTTTCGACACTCCATTATCAATGAATGCTCTGAAAGTAAAATCAACAATATGTAAAAATTGACATCTAAATAATTGCTCTATTTATACAGCCTATATAATGTCCAATTGACAGGCACTTTGATCACTATTAAGACCGGGTTTCTGCTTAAAAATGTACAATGATTATAAAATACGGAGATCGCTACCACACGTTGAATCCAAAATTGAAAAATCATCTACAGAGAAAATATGGTTGGTGTTTTCACAGTGAAGTCTAGCCGCAGACTGAGATGGAGTTGCTAGCGGCCTATTCGTTCTAAATGATTTGCCCAGATGTTGGTAAAATCTAATCTTAGACTGTTTCAGAGTGCTCCCTATGTAGGAACGCTATCAAGTTCCACCCTGATATTTATATATAATACTAAAGAGCAACTCTTTCGGGAGTCTGTCTTTATATTAGAAAAATGTTTTTATTTGGAAACTGTTGCGAAAAACAAACTTAAAATCAAGTTGGGGATAAAATTTCCTCAAATTCCTAGTTAAACATTGTTCTAGTTCATCAGAAGTTGGCCCAATTTACGGAAGAGATACACATAAAACACATTTGGAAACTGTAGCTACCGTGACCTTTGGCTTATCGAACATTTTGTTTAGAAACGTTTTAAGAGTATAGTCAAAAAGATATTGAGGGTATCCATTAATAGAAAAAAATTTCCTCAAATAATTTAGTTCGTCGCAAAACTTATGGTAGTTTGATGACAAGTGAAAGGCTCTGTGAAGAAGTGTTCTCAAACTATTCAGTTTAAAAATGAAAGGAGTAAAACTAAAGAAACTAGTTCCTAGACCAGTGAATGTCGGTTTCCGATAAATGCCTAGTTGGAGATGATTGTCAAAGCGTTGAACCCTTTATATGTCTCTCTTCCGTATATTGGGCCAACTTCTGATGAACTAAAACAATGTTTAACTAGGAATTTGATGAAATTTTATCCTCAACTTGATTTTAAGTTTGTTTTTCGCAACAGTTTCCAAATAAAAACATTTTTCCAGTATAAAGACAGACTGCCGAAAGAGTTGCTCTCTAGTATTATAAATAAATATCAGTGTGGAACTTGCCAGAGTTCCTACATAGGGAGCACTCTGATACAGTCTAAGATTAGATTTTAACAACATCTGGGCAAATCATTTAGAACGAATAGGCCGCTAGCAACTCCATCTCAGTCTGCGTCTAGACTTCACTGTGAAAACACCAACCATATTTTCTCTGTAGATGATTTTTCAATTTTGGGTTCAACGTGTGGTAGCGATCTCCGTATTTTAGAATCATTGTTCATTTTTTAAGCAGAAACCCGGTCTTAATAGTGATCAAAGTGCCTGTCAATTGTACATTATATAGGCTGTACAAATAGAGCAATTATTTAAATGTCAATTTTTACATATTGTTGATCTTTCAGAGCATTAATTGATAATGAAATGTCGAAACTAGCGCTAGTCTGAATGTCCCTTTTTAGAAAAAATGAATTTTATTCGTTTTTTTTGTGATTTTATTCGTGATGAAACTTAGATTTCCAAGACACGTACCCATCTCAGGGTAATTTCAAGTGTCACTGTGTATATCACAAGGACATTACAAGTTCTGCGTAATTGAAATCATTCTTTTTTATTTTTCATTTCATGAAATGCATCTTACACATCTCCGCTGATGAATCATATCCATACATGACATCACCGGTGCAAATTCATACTCGTCGTGCTCATCTTCGACCATCGACAGCCGAGCGACTCGAAGTTTTTGTCGCTTCCCCAGGCCTTGCCGGTCATGAGAAGTGGACAGCGAACCAAGCTTTCCGGCGACTCCAGCCACATCATCCAGGACGGTCATCCTGTCGGTGAAATCTCAGGTACTTTGATGAAACTCAGTTACTCGTCCGGCTAGGATTTCGAATCATGAATTATACGATGTGATGGTTATCAGTTCTCATTGTCTCAATTGCGTGTGAAGTTACTTACCATCTTAGGGATGTATGATGATGTATTTGAATCTACACTTTTGAAACCCAGTGAAGACCATTGCAATTTCTTTTTATTATTTTGTGACTTGTGTATTAACATTTTGTTGATAGTGATTTCATTTTCATTTTATGAAAATCCAAAATAATCACTCCTTTTTAGCCTCCAGCTCGTTATTCACAACATGCAAACACACTTGTCCGCCCAAAGTCACCAGTTTATCGTACGTTTGAGTTTATGTCGAAATCGGTTTTAATATTCTCTATAGTTCGCCGTCATTTCCACGCTTCAAACTTGCGGTTGAATCGCTTTCATGGTCTCACAAAAGATGCCGTCTACGAGGAAAACTCTTTAGATTTAATTCATAACTTGGAGGAAACCTCCACAGAGGTAGAGTTTGTTCAAACTTACGAACAATTTCAAGAAACTTTTGCCCACCTTCAGTTCACCGCGGGGCTGTTTGGTTAATTTAAATCAGCCGAAAGTTTCTCGCTGGCGCGTTTGCAAATGTACAGGGCTCGGCTGAGGCTTTTATTTGCTGCTGAGCTTCTCAGCTAACGATTCAAGTGATGGTAAAGTCGTCTTCGCTAAGCATTTGATACCCATGTACTCGGAATCTTTAGTAGGGCAAATATCTATGGTTTAATTCCATTTAAGGCTTAATGGCTACATTTTGCGATTTGAATCATTTCTGTTTAAAAATCTTTCAATATATTCAAATCGGTGACCTTAATTAAATCGGTGACGAGTCAAATATGTTGATACGATTTCTGTTCAGAAAATCGTCGCCTGCATCACATGGAAGTGTGGCTAACTCCCATTTGAGATTTACTTTGAGCTGCGTAGCGTTTTTACGATTTTGATCGTTAAATTTTTTTTATTATTTCTACTATTTTTCTAATGGCGTAGTAAGCAAAAAATCATGCCCAACACTGATTTTAATGAAAATAAAGCTTTTGAGATCAAGCTTCACGCGTGTTAAGTAATAGTTACTTGAAAAAATCCACGGTTAGGAAATGGAAATTCTTGATCCTGACTACATGAAAAATCATACGAATATAAATATAAAAGTATAAACTGAAAAGGAAAAAATTCTACCTCTAGTCAAGCACTCAAGACAAGGGTCCAATTTTTGGATTAAAATGCTTCCAATAGCTGATAAATCTGCAGTGGAAGACGATGCTGTGACGGCAAAGTTTTCATTTCGGATAAGTCGGTCAAATTCTATTGCATGATTCCTAGTTCTACCGTACGGTGGTGCCGCTATAAAAGTTTACGAGTGCGGCAGGAGATCCCCTCATGTTCAGCAAAATGTGTGTGCAGGCGTCGGTTTGTTCTCCCTACAACAGGGGCATTACACTGGTCACACGAGTAGAAGTAGAAATTTACAACGATGTTTTGCTTTGAATTTAAAATTCGACCCTCGACGAAAAATAGGCCGCCAAGAGGTAATTCGTTGTGAATAATTATCATTCCAATTTAAGTTTAAGGGTAGTAAGTGCGAGCTATTGAAATATGTTCTCCGGCTGTGAGACTTGCAACAAAGTTCATGAGAGGAATAGAACAGTAAACGGGTTTTTAGGCGCTAGCACAAGCTGGCTCTTTGTAAAATTTAACATCATAATGCTTTTTACGTTTTCCACCTAAGCGAAGTACAAAACAATTCATACTAAATTTTTCAAGCAAAAATTTGTGTTCAGGTTTCAAGTTTTCCTAATTCGAACATGATTTACAAGTTCTATCTATAAAATATTTAAATGGTTAAATTTGCTACCAGTAAGTTTTGTTCACACATTTTCTTCAAATATTATATTTATCTCTATTTATTACATAATGTCAAGCAAGTGAGTTTATACTGATCGGAACACTCTTCTTGATTTTTTTCTTTCTACTTTATACTGTTTTGTCGACTTCATTATGAGATATAGCAAATTTCAAGAACCTATGTTATTTCTTTATTAGGGAGAATATTTTTCACTCTCGATGAGTAGCTTGTTGCTATACATGCTTGTAGGATTGAATGTAAAACAAGCATAAGCTCTTAAACTTTTTTGTTGACAAAGTCCTGGGTGACTTTTCTTGTCTACAATTAACAATTTTTTAACCTTGAATGTTTTATTTCATATGATGGGATTTTTGTATTATTGAGACACCTTTTCTACCCCGCTTGTTTCACTATGACGTGAACTTCTAGACTTTTGAAAATTTTACGACGAACGTCTCTCAGTTGGCATAACGTTGTTGTAGAGCTTTATGAACTTGAGGGTAATCCAGCTTAGGTATATTGAGATATTCAAATTGTTGATGTTTGATTTTGAAAATTATTATGAGGTTTTTGTTCAACTAACGTATTGAAAAATTTATCAAAACTAGTCCTTGTTCTAATAACTGCTAAAGAATATCCCAAGTTGGTCAAATTATATTTCTACGTAGTCGTATTGTCATTTCCAACGCATAGATTACTCGTGATTTGTTCACTTCTTGAGTTGCATCTCGGATATCGCTTCACGATAGTAAACATGTGTCAAAAAGTAGATACCCTTTATTGGTACGTCTAGCATTGTCGTAATAAAACATTTTCATCCCGGTAAATTTTTGGCATTTTATCGAAAACCGTCATGCTGTAGTTATATTATCCTGAGTTGAAGCTTCTTAGGGCTGACAAATTATAAATTTCAAAGATTTGCTTTTTCTTCGGGCTTTTAATGGTAATGTCTTCGCAATGTTTGCTTGTGAACTAAGGAGAAGGCCCCTTGATTACGAAAAGTTTTATGAAACATAAACCTTCACGAGATGCGTGCTATTGTAAATACGTTACATTACTTAACCAGCCTTTGATCGACGATTTAATTTCGAAACAATAATACGTTTTCAAACCAGTCGCTTCAACTTCACGCTGATGTACGTTGGAGATGTACGCTGATGTACGTATTTTCTTTAAGATGTGTAACGACAGAATTTTGTGATCGACCAGGCAAGCATTTGCCAAACAGCAACGGACCGTTTTTCATCGAGCCTTCCATCCACGGCCTGCCGTCTTCACAGACGCACATGAACTTGACGTTCGTCTCGTCCGCGTACGTTGGGCAGCCGACCCAATTCAGGGGCTCAGTCCCAGCAGCGTCCACGTGCTCCACGGGTCGGCTCGTAGGGTACCCTGCATCCATCAGCTACGCCCCTGTTGGTCAACAGTTACCAGGTCGAGATGCTCGTCTGAGCGCCACTTCCCCATACAGTGTGAACACGTTCACCTCGCAGCCGCATCTGCTTAAACAGGTCAGTTGAGAATGTGCCAGGAAGCAATTATTTAGTTGAGAAAATACTGAATTCGATTTAGTAACAAATTTTGTTATTTGCTTTTCTAAAACTATCGGGCTGAGGTGTTTCGTTTTTCAAAATTGTGATGCTTTTTTCTGAGATCTGACTTTTACATTATTGAATAAATCTTTTCAGTTTCATTTGAAAATTTGTTCGGTAACTTTCATCGAAATAAAAAATCAGTGTTGTAAATTTTGTTACAAATGAGATTAGATTAGATGAGTGGTTTCAGCCAATCTAACCACAACAAAGGAGTTTTAAAAAGAGGGAGAAGGGAGGCACCACAGGTAATGTGTGCGCAAGGTGTGTTCCCACATAAGCTTCCCTGCTCATGGAAACAGTTAGAAAGGAAGCAGATGAAACCTACCTTCAGCTCGGAACCTCACATTTTCTCCCTGGGAGCCCTAATACTCATAGATGCAATGGTTGTATTCCCCGATGGGATTAATCACAATAGGTATTATACGGTACAGGAAAAATGGGGTTTATCTATCTTGGCCTCTATGATGCTGCAATGAACGATCTAATGTCTGAGAAAATGAAATTTAGACAGTGGACATCGAATAACTTAACACCTTTTTAGACGAAATGAACGAGTGTTGATGGAAATAGTCTCACAGTACTGGCGAAGTACGTTAATTGACACCTGTCAACGGCTTTGTTTGACCAGTATCCGTACAAAGTTTTTTAAATGCAACTTGTAATGTAGCGTAGTGGTCCCAGAAACATGAATGTTTTTGTATACTCTTCACACTTTGTGCTGTTTTTGTGTTTTGTCACAATTCTGATGAATGCTGAACATCTAGATTCTTTTGTAATTAAAATATTTTCATGAACTCAACACTTATTTACTCATGAAAAGTATCTGAAAAGGTTTAATTCATAAGTGTAACCAATGAAATCATAAAAATGTATAAGAATTTAAATGAGGGCTTTGTTACGTAGAAAAACAGCCCACATATCCCTAGGGCCTAGAGCTGTTCAGGTCCTGGTAGCATTTTTATTAGAATAAATGAAATTCGTTTAAAAAAATAAACATTAATTTCTAATGTGTGATAAAGAAATTTTCAATAAGTCGAATTTTTTATTTTTAAAAATGTCTTTTTTCGGGGACTGAAGATTGATGTACCTTTCAAGAGTCATAATTGAAAAATTACAAAATTAACTTTGGTAGAATTACCAAAGTAACAAATAAAAAGTGTTCAACTGAAGTAGTCGTTTATCGATTTTATTATAATTATGTATTTATTATACATACCACGTATATTAAACTAGTTAGTTTTTTCAACGCGTCAAATAGGAAATGTTTTCAAGTTACCTCTGAAAAATATTCCTAAGAGAGGGGGAATAATTTTATTCCCTTAGTTCGATACAAGTACCCAAGGATAGGTATTAACATTTAATGTATAGGAGTTACATTGATTTCTATCATCTACTACACTGAAACGAATGTAAAAAAACCGCTTTGGGTTTATCTTGAAGTACGAACAAAGCGTAGTCTGTATTTCATGCTGCAGTCGCTGGTTGCACGTTGGCTCATTTCATGGTCTAAGACGTCTATCTAATGAATCTGTCTATCAATCAAAGATCTGTAATCGTTTCATGCATGAGTTTGGTTGACGTGTTCGTACCGCAGGACAGCATTGTGTGTACAATATACCCTAATCTACCCGCTCAGCTGAATTTTAAATAGTATTTGTAAATTTGTTGCTCATATACCCCCTCAGGGGAATACAACTATAGTATCTGTGGGAATTAGCGCTCCCAGGGGCAAAATGTGAGGGGCCGAGCTGAGAATTAGGTAGACCTTTTTTTTGTTCAAATAAATTGTTTTTTTTTTCGTTATGTTAGGGACCACCTTTTTTCGGTTCACCACTGTTCTGTTTTTCAGCACCTGACTATCTTCTTCAACTTTTATCTTATTTAATGAACATTTTTCTCAACTTATTGTTTCTATGCCCCTTCTGCCTAGATTCCTCATTCTCTTATCTCCAAACTAAATGGTGCCTTCCTCCTTTCTCTCTTCGATACGCTCTTTTTTGTAGCGGTTAGGTAGACTTAAACTAACATATAATTTAATCTGTTGCTCACACACTGGGTGCTTCAGAACATGAGGTACAAAATTGCAAACCAAGTGCATAATGGCCAAAAAACACTTATTCTTCAATGAAATTTTCCGAAAAAAATTGTTCGTTGAGATTTTAGCTGTTTATTGTTTTATAGGATGAAATTTAATGGCACAATTACTCGCAATATTTATTTTGAATTTCCTTCACAAAAAATGTTCAAACTTCAATTGTTCAAAGCAAGCGGCATATGACATTTTTGCATTTGTTGAACGGTTCATGTTAACGGCGTTGTGGTTTATGTTAAACTAAACAGTGCAAACAAGACAAACAAGAAGTAACCGGGTAGCACGATCTGGAACATTCTAAAACCTTTTTGCTAAAACTTTTTAACCAAATATTTTTAAAACTAAATTTTATTATTGTAAACTCTCATAGAATAGAAGTGTTCGTAACGTAAATTCAAAATGAATCTGGCGAGTAATTGTGTAATTAAATTTCATCCTTTAAAACAATAAATAGCTAATTTACTCATAAACCCGAAATTCTTTCGGAAAATTTAATAGAACAAAAAGTGTTTATTTGGCCATTTTCTACATAGTGTGCAATTTTTTACTTCTTGTTCTGAAACACCCTGTATATCCTCGTCTTGGATAATATTTCACACCTTATACAATTTCCTCATAAGTTATTTATAATGAACTGCTCGTAATGTCAGAACTTCACCAGATTTAGAATACGAAATTTTTGTTCGTTTCTCCTTTTTTAGGTGACTGTTTCATCTTCAATAAAGACTGAACATTTTTTAACACTTTCAATTGTTTACAGGATGCACACAGTGGTTTTGGTGACAGGTTCTGTGAGGAATTGTAACCGAACGTTGAATATTCTCTTTTCAATGGATGTTTCATGGCTTTTCAATTATTTGAAAATAAAATGTGTATTTGATAGCAGATATGAGTATAAAATATGTTGATTTCTTATAATATTTAATGTTTTTCAATTTATTAAGAAGCCAGGAAACAACTATTGAAAAAAGAATGTTTATTGTTCACGTAAGTGCGATTTTACAAAGTAATTTTCCGCCGAGGAGAAATGTACTCTTATTCGCGATCTTTAAACATCGTTCAGATCGAGAGCCGTAGAGGCTATAGGCCGGAAATGCTTTCATCCCGAATTGGCACAGAAATGAATCTAGGCGTGTTTAACTATTCCAATCTTTGATTATGTGTTTCGCTACTTCAATAAATTATTCAAGTATATTGTTTTATAGATATTCATCATTTCTCCCGTAGATTTCGAGGTTAACTTTAAAGTATATTTTTTTTTACCAAATCTACTTCCATGTTGTGCATATGTTTTGAGCAGGGACTTAGGTTACCGCAGCTAATGATAGATCATCGAAATTTCTACCTTTCGCATCCACTCGCTTCTTTCAATTTTCATGCCTTTTTCACCATTTTTTCTTCTTTTTTCTTCTTTTTTCTTCTTTTTGCTTTCTAACTTGCTGTTTCTATGCGCAAAGTATCGTGTGTGGGAAGCTGGGTACATACCTTGTGTGTGGAAATCTCGTTACGACTGGCCATACTGAATAGTGCTTTCTTTGGTTCTTTTGAGATCGCCTTTATTGTGGCTAGGAAATTTTAACACTTTAACTGCGACGTGACCCTCCGGTGGTTATTTATGGGATTTATTAATGCTGCTGACCGACAAACAGTCTCAAACTTTCTTTGATGAACACATTTTTGAAACTAAATGAAGGCACGATCTAATTAATGTTCGTTATTTTCCAAGTTGATCTCTAAACTTAATTCCAACCTTAGTTGAATATTGAAGTTTAGTTCAACCCGCCTTAGTTAACGTGTTAAGTTAACTCATGTAATAATAATTTGAACAGGGGTTGGCGTTGAACCTGCGTGACATGGTAGCTCCCCCACCACCATCTCATCCTCCTCCATCTAATGGTTTCGCGACTCGGGCCGAGGGCTTCAATAGAACCAAAACCATGGACGAGGTAAGTGATAGCATTTGCGTTCTTTTCCAGGTCGCTTACTAACGAGCTTCACTATTTCTTGCTGACCGTGATATCCTCAATGTGACATGAGCGTTCAAACTAACATATTTTTATCTAAGCATTTTGTTAACTTCAACGTTAAAAACAATCAAAGGCTAATCGTAACTTCAAATACTGTATAATATATTGATGAGAATGAACGGAGGTCTTTTATTTGACCGATATTCACTGCAGAATGTTAAGCAGGATACAAATTTTGCAAGCAGTAAGGACGAAATGTTGAATGAACAATGAAGAGACACGTTCTTGCACATCACGACACTGAAAAGATTGATGAAAGACCCTGCAAATAAGGACCCACGATCATCTGAATCCAGGCATTTTGCTATTGAAAGCTATAAGATCGCCAAATATTTTAACACGTCTCAATTGAAACTAGATTCAGAAAAATTTGAGTCTCTTTTTGAAAAGCAAATGAACTTGTATCTTCGAAACATTCACAAAATATTTAATAATCTTGTCCGCACACTGAGACATTCATTCTACCGATTGCAATTAAGCGCAAAATATTGTTCACTTACTACATTTGACGCAAATAACCTGGCCCCTGAGTTTCAACGAACACTTTTCTTTGTGTAGGGCACCTGAACGATGGATTTTTCTGTCTCCTGAGCTTGAATGCACACTGTAAGCGCCTTCTTCAAAATGGTAGACATTTTATCTGCCTTAGCTGTGCTGATGGTAATTCTAACATTGATCTATTTATTATTTCACGCGGATTTCACTATCATAGATTTTATTCATTTTCAGTTACCCTATGCGTGTTACTCTTCGACGCAAGTTGTGACTCCTCCAGCAATATCCCGAGCTGCGAGCCTGGAGGGGGGAGGGTCTCCCTATTCGTCGTGCACTTACCAAAGCATCGAAGGCCTCGCTCATACATTTGCTTCAATCCCCGAGTGTCAAAGGCTGTACCAGTGTGGGCATTGTGGTGTCGAGTCATCCGCGTCGTCTGTCACCAGCAACTATGCGAGGCCAAGGAGATGCAATCATGGTACTTTTGTACCCAGACCATCAAGACGAAGTCATCGCTATATTCCGGACTACTACGGATGGGTGTCTCCTTCTCACTCACCACCATATCAACACCAGCAAGTAATTAATCCCGAACCTAATTCTGCCTCTGTGTCTGTGTACGGAGGTTCAGTACGATCAGATCCTGGAGGAATATCTCAAAACAGCGACATCGTAGACATTCCTGAGAATTCTGATCCAGAGTCACGACACTCTATTCCTTCTCTCTATTCAACTGGCAACGATGCAAATACCAAAAGTTCTCAAAATGTTGAAGCTCTGCCTGCACCCAGTGATGACATCGGCGTCAAAAATGGTCAGTTGGTCGACCCTAGAACTGTTGAGGATGTTTCTCAGGCTTGTGTCGATGAAAAAAATATTTGTGAAGAAAAGCCTTTTCAATGTTCAGGGCCGCTCCCTCTTTCAGTTGAGAAGGAAGAAACAGATATAGCACATTCTCCTGAGGAGAAAAAAATTCCTCCATATTTTAGTTCATGCGATGATCATACTAAGCTATAACAATCGCCAGAGAAATTTCAGTCGAGCTAAATTTCATCTTTGATCGAAGAATTCAACAATTTTTTCATGGACGTCTTAATAATTACGGAGACGTAATCAGGGTTTCCTGTCAGGACTTCTAAATTCAGTTATTGGTCTTTTACGCAACGTGTTGGATTATTTTTAAGAAAGGGAAGTTAAACATTACATAATAATTAGGCATGAAAACGACGCGATATCTCTATTTTTGTGCATGTGATTGAAATTCTCATGAAGAACAGGGTGTATTGTACATAGTATTCCTTAGACTGATAATAAGATTAAGATACTCCTGATCACGATTCTCATGTCAGTTAAGCGCTTGCGCATTCAAAGAGCTTTTCATTGAAAGAAGTTGTGCAGCAGTTTGCTTTAAGGAAAATGTTAGAATACCAGACTCGGAACGAAATTTCATGCCGTATTAATAATAACAAATGCTAGGCTAACATGATGACCTAGCATATCTAGCTTGCAATAATAAAGAGAAAAAATGTGATGAAAATCAATTTGCTCGATACTAAAAATGCTAAAATAGATAAGTTTCAGTTGTTAAGTAGTCAATTGTTATAGCCGTGAAGTATGTTTAGCATTTATGACAAGAAAAATGGATGTTAGACTTGTCCATGTACGTTAATACACGGAGCTTGGTTGAAACGTTCCTCTTATTTCTACTCTCACAACTTCCGCGCTTTTACGCCGTAGCATATGTTTGTGGTAGCGGTTAACGAAATATAAATGTACGTTTTCTATCTTGAAGCAACTACTTCCTATGCCTCTTGTAAGAATAGAATTTTGGTTTAAAATTCATACCTACAAGTGGCAATTTCAAAACACGTATATTTTACATGCATGAGTGACAGCCTAATCTTCATTGATCAAACACACAAGGTTATAGTTAAATTTTTGTGTGCACTGAATTATTTTATCCTTTGTTATGCGTTCAATTCATATGAATTTGGAAGTGTTGATAGCACCGTAAACAAGTACTCGTTCCATCCTCTTCCCTAGAGACAATCAATTATAGTCTCTAGATCCTTCATTAATTTGGCCTCGCCAAATTTAATTATTTTTGACTCAACAGGCAATACAGTAGAGGTAAAGCTTTTAAGTACCGTAAATAATGACAATGGAGAAAGTATTTTGGTTATAGGGAGTATTAGTGCAACTAACCGGAAAAAATGTTTTCTGTCAAGGAATGCGTAAAGAATTTGTGTTCAAGTTTTTCTCTAAAGTGAAAGGAACATGGCGAGTTGTCTTTGTATGGCAGTAGTCTTATTTCATATTTTATTTTATTTTTAAATTAGAAGCATACATTGTATTGTTAAGTGTTGAGTTTTTCAGCGTCATGTATGTGTGAATACATCGGAATTTTATTTGTTATTGGTTTGTGAAGTGAATTATTTTGAAGTAGTGTTTATTTTCTTCGTTTAATTTGTGTAACGCGGATCGTACTTTATGAATTATCCATATTCGTTGCTCAATACTTCTCGTCCTGTTACTTGTTTGTGTTTTTGTCACAAAGAGGTGTGTTTCTCTTCGGAGACATTCCGTAAAGTTGCAATGCTGTTTGTACAGAAGAGTAGTAGCGTCCAAATGTATAAATGCGGTAGTGCAACAATCGTGTTATTCTGTGATGTGACTCGTGGTATTTTTGTATATTAACTTTAGTGTTAACATGCTGTGGCCAAGTAGAGTTACGTTCGAATTCTTCGTTGAGTAAGAAATATTTTGTGCAAGTAATCTGTGTTTCACCAGAAAAAAGGTTTGCTCAGAATCTGGGCTCATTCCAAAATGATTGTACCATTCCAAAAGTGTAAAATGCGAGATCTTAATGGGCTGTAGAGCCGATGTACAAAACTGTTGATGCGCTGTTTAATAACTTACAGATGTAGATTGTCAGAGTTTAGTGGAAAGTTTGTACTGGTCATGTAGAATTTAGAAGAACATCTAAAGTGCTGTAGAGTTAGAAGATCGTGTGCGGTCGTAAATCAGCTGTTCATCTTTCAGTCATTTGTGATGAAGGATGAGTAATAAATTGTTCTTTCAAGAGTTCATCTGTCTCCTTTCAGTGGGTGTTTTTTTCAAAAATAAAAATAGCCATGTACATTACACCTGTGAAGGTGTTTATTTTTACGAAAAAATTTTAATGGTATAAACAGAATGTTAGGGTTGTCACACCTGTCATAGAATACTTCAGTGGCAAATTTAGGCTCAGATACGCGATGTTCTAATTTATGACGATATTTCTCCTAAACTGAGCTATCAGTAAAATTATCACGCGAGTTGAGATATTTCTACCTGCATGAACAGGTGCTAGCACTGGCAACACGGGTATACTATATCATCGCACATTATTCCTGTACTAGTGTACACGGACCATCAAAAATGACGGGATTCAATATTTACCCGAAATAAATACTCCAGATGTGGATGACAAACAAATATATCCATCCTAACAGTACCCACGAATTAAATATTCTTGTTCCTGTACACTGGTAATACTCATATCACAGATACGGTCAACAAGGTTTCTTTTCCAAACGAATATGCAAATATATATATAAACCAAGGGCATTGTTAGGTAAGATGGCTAATTTAATCTATACATGTAAATTTAGTATTGCATTCAAAAAAAGTGATAATAGTCTTCATCAAACTATACTTGCACTTGCTCAGCAGGTTCGTATATGTTCAAGCTTTATCTAAATCACATCAAAAAGTATAAGATTATCGCTGAACTCTATGAAATGCACTACAGATATTAATTTTATCAATTAAAGCATTTTCTGGGACTAAATACATTCCCAATGATAGTAATTGGAAAAATACATTCAAGTGATTTTAGAAAAACTGGCAAGAAGTTTTAAATGATTTATTTTCACTTGACGCAACGTTCAGAGAGTATTTGAAGAAATTGCGTAAACAAGTTTTTTCGGTTATCTATTCAAGATTAGGAAATTGTTACGCAACTGGTAGAACGACGTAGCTGGCATGCAGTGGTACTCAGGGTAGTTATTGCAACTATGTTGTAACTCTGTAGCTGCACTGATCTACTTTAGCCCCAGCAAATATTATTCGAGCGAGCCTTGCACCTCTCTGTTCCAGTTCAGCTGTCAGGTCTAGTGAGCGTTGACTGCACTCATTCGTACTCGCACAAGTGAAGTTCATTTTAACATGTTGGAATGGGTAACACATGAACCTGTGTGCGAAAATCTTAAAACATATGAAATCGACTCCAAAGATTGAAGTAAAATAAAACACGTCACATCGGATTGACTCACCCGTTCTCACGCTGGACGACGCACTGAAGAGAGTGTGTAGCGGTCCCATGGGATGCGCGACCCACGTTCAGTAGCCGTGATGAGGCGCTCCCTGGAGGCAGACCACAGCGTCAACACTTCTCATGTAAACATCCGATTTAATGCGATTTCATCTCATGTGAAGTGCTGAACATTGATATTTCCAGCAAAGAAATTGATTAGATTAGATTATTAGTTATTTTACGCCTCCCTATCCGCAACAAAGGCGTTTCATAAAAAGGAAGGGAGTGGGCACCATTTAGTATGGCGTTAAGGAAGCGCGGAATCAATGCAGAAAGGGCATTGAAACAGTAAGATGAGAAAGAAGTTCATGAAACAAGATCAAAGCTGAAGAAGAAAGTAGTAGGTGCTGTAAAAAAAGGACAGCAGTGAACCGAAAAAAGATGGTTCTTAACATAACAAAAGCATTTTACTTTAACAAAAAGAAGGCCTACCTAACTCTCAGCGCGGGCCCTCGCATTGTCCCCCTGGGACTGCAAAGAAATAATAGAAGTACTGAATGAGTGTATGGTCACCCTAATACACCGATTTATTTTCAAACAAATTATTTTTTACGCTGTGTGCAAAGCAGAAACGTCCATGATAGTTTCAGCCGGCATCAAAGTTTATTATCGTACTGAAGAAGTTAGCTTTTCTACTCACTCACCAATACACACGGATGACCAGAGAAAGTTAGTATCCGGTAGTTTTTCGAAGAATTTTTAAAACTGTGAGAAATGATAGAATTAATTTTTTTCATTTCCCCAAAGACGTTGAATATATTAGACGCATAAGGGCTCTAGCTCGTCCCATTGCTCTTACGAATATGAAATTAAAACGAGGCCGCCATCCGTGGTATTTCGAGGCGAGCCACAGGCTCCGTGAACTCTTTTTTTCTCGAAGCCAGAGATGATACCTCGGAAGTCAAGGCCACAGACTTGTGTTCTTTGCTTTGTTAGAAATACCACTCGAACGCGCATTCTGAAATTCAGCGGGCGACATTAACGTGGCCGTTCACAATCTGGTATTATTCAATAAGCAAATGTGTATTCGTCAGCAAAAAAATTAGCCTACACCATGAAGCATATCTAGTACGATTAAATGTGAAATGCAGCTTTTCGGACAATTTTCATACAAATCCCTATCATCTGAGCTTACATCTCGCACAAACATGCATACATTATTGGAACTTGATATGTGATTGAAAAAAAATTTAATTCTCAGCTGGGCTTCTCAGCATCACAACGTTAATGGATGATGATATAAATCAATGAGCTAGCATGGATCTTAAATTAAATCATTGTGAAACAATAATTTTAGAAAATTGGTATCCGATAATTTCCAGGAAAGTAAATAGTGGTTGAGCAATAGATGAATGAACAAATCTCATGCGAGTAGCGCCGCAGCAGATGGATACTAAGCGCCATAAAGGGCAAAATGGCGTTCTTTGTCCCATCAGCGGCGCCTGGTCTAGATCTACAATAATGTAGAGACAATACCCGTCTTTCACCATTCTGTAAAGTACAAAATCCCATTGTTTGCTACGGTACGTTATCCTTAGTACTCGGTGACTTTAATTTCGCTTTCTAGCGAAAAATGCAGTTGGCGCTTAGTACCTTTCTGTTGCGGCGCTACTCATACAATCTCTCACGATTCTTCAACTCGTATTACGTTTTCGTTAGTTGCACGAGAAATTACACGATTAATGGGAAACATTTGAACATTTAAGGGATTTTTTTTTTCCTATAATGAAATGACGCTTTCACCTTTCTCCTACGGGTGGTAAATTCTCAAAAGTTTTATATAGTATTGAATGCATTTGGCGCACTCTATACTCACACTTTTCATTTCTGTTGTTTTATAACTTTCGAAACACTATTCACCACACGATTTTATATTCTTTAGACATTAACATATTTCCGTTTTTCGGTTGCATTTCACTAGAGACGGCAAATTTAGGTAACTTCAAACTGTAATCGCTGAGACAGTGCATGGAACTGCTTTCAATTTAAAGCACGGTGACAATGAACAGAAATTGACGAGATTACCGCAGCAGTTCTTCTAAAGTCCCCTTAGCAGCTTAGCTCTAGGGAAGGTTCCTCCGTTGGTCTGACTCTGATGCAAATTAGCGAAAACTTGAGCTCGGAGGCAAGCACACCAAAGGAAGCAGCACCCTTTGATTCAAAAATAGGAGAATATATGCTAAAAACACGCTCTTTGATGAGTCAGCCTTCTGAAGTGGGTTTATTTAGGTTCCGTTATATTTGGGGAAGAGCACTTTCATCTCCCCCATCGAGAAGAGGTCAACGTTGGGTTCACTCTTCACCGAAATTACCAGGGGTGAACGAGCGGTGTTTGATTCTAAATCTCATTTCCCTGTCTATTCAAATTCACCATCGGAAAATACGTACATTCACTCGACTTTTATTTCAACTGTAGATTATGAATGTATTGTACATTCGAAGAACTGTCCTCCATTACCCTGAATATTATAACTGTCGCTGGAAGTTTTTGAATCAGAACTTATTTTAAGAATGATTCAATGTAAAGTAATATGAACTCAAATGTCTGAAATTTTTCGTCAAAATACTTGTCCTAATATAAAGCGTGTATTTTCAAGAACGTCGTTTGCCTCTCACTGGAGATCTGCTCGCCCTACTGCGGCTGCACCAGCGCAACATTACCCAAGGCTCCTCGATCCAAACCAGACTTTGTGTTCGAGGTGAAGCCAAGTGACGTAAATCAAGGAGCTGTCGGTCCCCGTGCCCAGACAAAAGCCTCCATAATGGTTTTATCCTGACCTACTGCCAGCCATTGTTCGATGGTTGTAGGGTGTGAGGTGCCTTCTACTAACGCATTCATCATTCTGAAAGATAATAACAAGACGGATAGCAATGGCAATGTGTGACTAAAGTGCAGCATGCTCTGAGGGCGGTATATAGTGCATAGTTTATGCATTAAGTATGACGCAAGACACCACTCAATTTCAGCCCATTTGCATCAAATTGGAATTGATTCTTTACATATTTATGTTTACATGAGGGTAAATTTATTTACAGGAATAAATTCATGAATTTCTTTACGAACTATCGATCCAAAGTTCTTCTAAAAGAAAAATATCCTAAATGAAGGTGAAAATTTTTTTTCATGTTTACAAACGTCAGATTTCACGTGAAATTTTCATTATTCCCAATTTAGCTACACTTGAATTTACATACTCCTGTCAGAATGGAATTAATTTACCTTGTTAACTATATTTTCTATCAAAATCAGAAGTACATATGCAATATATACGTGAAAACATGAAAATACGTGTGTATTCCTATATGTACAAATATGTTAAAGCTTTTAAGTATAAACGAGTATTCACACGCACACGAGTATGAACTTAATTGTCTCTCCAAAGTCAATTTGAAGTATTAACCATCGGACGCAGCGAATAGAAACTCTTGCTAGGAAATTCCCGCACCTTTTGTGCTGGGATGTAAAGAAAAAATGAATCTATACTCAGTTTTTTCATCGATATTATGTTGTGCTGAATACGGAAACTTGTTCTAAGGATGATAATGCATGCCCTGAGGGAATACAATCATCGTATCTACAGGAATTAGCGCTCTCAGGCGGAAGATCTATCCACTGCGCAAAAGAAATGGGAGAAATTTTTGCAAGAGTGAGTATTATACACGAAAGGAGGGAAATAGCATTATTGTCTGCTGATGTACTTTTAATGATCAACGCGCTTACATTTGCGTAGGGGAAAAGTTTGATTCACTACCGAATCATCAAATTGCAATGCAGAATGATACTGCAATGGAAGGCATATTGTTCAACGCTTGAGCTTGTGGTACAAATTATTGTTCGTTTCTCTCTCAATCACTGAAGTTCACTTGCTATATGAATCAGTAAATTTGTACCACACACGATTAATGGCGTTTTTTCCGTGCTATTTTTAATCGAAATAAGGGTAATACACTCGCGTATTTATTACGAAAAATAATTCTGGGTAAGTTTTGAAAAAATGCTGAAGTAATTCTTGCTCAAACTTAATATCTAGGTTTTTTTGAATGTTTTTCAACTTTTTATCGCATCATCGAATTTCAGGCAAAATTCCTCCATAGGAGAGCTACCTATAATCCGCATATGGAGCCAGCGCACATACCTCCACAGAATTCTCCAGAGGGCTAATTATTGCCGAAGGTTGCCTCGTCCACTTTCACAGATCAGGTGGTCAACTTTAAACTCTAATTACAGTATTGATGAGGCCGAACTGATCCCGTCTCACTGCCAGTCGCGTCTAATGAGGTCCCCGTCCAGAAAGAGGCTCCAAGCGGATGTACATTGTGCTGGATGCGCAAATGATCAGCAGCTTTGACTTGATGGGCGGATTGATTGGAATTCGCTGAAAAGCTGCCAATGAAAGAGCGCTGATAGGCCCTAAAAATTCCCCACGTTTAAATGGGGCTTCCAAGCTTCTCTGTGGCATTCGCGAACAGATCGGTTTTTTAATTAAAGGAGGATCCGATTAGATTAGATTATTAGTTAGTTCAAGCCTCCCTATCCTCAACAAATGAGATCCAAAGAGAGGAAGGAAGAAGGCACCATTTAGTATGGAGTTAAGGGAACGTGGAATCTATGCAGAAAGGGCACAGAAACAGTAAGTGAGAGAGAAGTTCATGAAA
>JACJUY010000084.1:348004-378843 GCA_014220935.1 Platorchestia sp. MABIK
CCATTGCCTCCAAGTCCTGTGGCACACCACGACATTTTCATGAGACCATTTAGCAATTGCAATCGCGTTACTAGAAGTAAATGTCAAAATTGAGCTATTTATAACAGGAACGAGTAAAATAATGTTGGGCACACTATTTTTTGAAGTTATTTCATACCGAATCTCCGATAATTTAATTTATGAACTAATTTCTCCCTAACAATTAACTGGTTTAAATTTGTAAACAATAAAAAATGATGATCATTCAAATTTCCATTATGTTCAAAAACGGAAACAAATATTGAAGCCTACACGCAGCCATAGCCAAATTTCCCTATATATAAGCGCCTAATTTCTTTAGACTAAGCTAAAAAAAATTAATATCACACATCATATTACAGTGGTCATTTTCTAAGGCCTCTCAACTGGCAAAGGCAGTGTGAAACGTTATGTTCATACTTTGTCAAGCATTCGTCTACAACTACCATGTAGTTGTATGAAAACTATCTCGTATCTAAAAAAAACATTGATTAGATTTAATAATCAATTAGTTGGAGCCTCCATATCCACAAAAAAGGTGTCCCCAAGACAGGAAGGAGGAAGGCACTTTGTGGTATGAAATTAAGGGGTGACCCCACACGTTACACATAAAAAAAGTGAAAATTGAAGGAGATTTATGATACAAGATAAAAGTTCAAGATGAAAATAATAGATATTAAAAATGAGACATCGGTGAGCCGAAAAAATTCAAATGAGTGCTGATTTGACTAAGTTTAACGTACATCATTTGACACAAATTTTGTGTGAAATGTACGGCGAAATTTTGTGTCAACAGTGTGAAAAATATGGCTATAGATCGAGAGGATACCTCGAAGGGATGATGAACTTTTAATCTTCACTGCTAAAAACGGGACGATTGAGAATTTTTTACTCCTGGAATGATTACTGGAATCGTGCCTGTAAATCACATAGTCCCCGATTTCACCTCAATGAAAATCCTGGACGAGACATGTCATTTGGGGTAGCTATCCTTGGATGTAAAGAATCTGGTTGCATTACTTGTATACGTCATAGTTAAAACAACGGAAATAAATTCACTATGTTTGATTTATACTCACTTAGTATTACTCCCAATAGTCACTTAGTATTACGTACAATACTTACTTAGTATTACTCCCAATACTCACTTAGTATTCCGCACAATCCTTAGTATTACTCACAATACTCACTTAGCAATACTCACTTAGTATTACTCCCAAACTCACTTAGTATTCACAAAATATTTGAGGTAAGAATACGCTACGTTGATTGACGCGCCAAACCATTACTAATTGCACGAATCTTGCTGTTCATAGAATGAACTTCAGTTCAAAAGACACGAGTACTTTTGTAGCATCACCAAAAACTTCGCACGGACACAAACGAATATGCAAAGAAAACCAAGCACGGAAAAAGGAAACACTCGGAGGACTTGTTCTAATTAATGAAGCCCTTGAAAAAACCGAGGAGCTTTCGTGCCCACGAAAGGATGGGAGTCGCAAGCAGCCTGTGTAATGGAGGCAATCAGGACGAGAAGCAGTTATTTTCAAGGGCTTCGTGCCTAAAAACTACGGGCAAAATGCACACATTTTTGCAGGGGATTGGCCGTCTTCGCTGCGCAAGTAATTAATGAAAGGAAACGTCAATTGGAACAGTATTTTAAAGTCATATAAAATTTTGCAGTGCCTTCACAGAGCTGCGCTTCCCAGAGCTATTTATTTAGCTTTCTCGAAGTCACACATCGGTTTCTCTGATATTGTGTCTCGAGCAGAGCGCTCAACACAGTCAGACAAGTTTCCTGCCACGTAAGATAAAAATAATTTTGTCACACAAGCCATTTTGGTCACTTATAGAAAATTTATATCACAAGTGAATTATTTAGATACCACAGTACAGTTTTATGATAGCCGTTAACAGTTCAAAAAATGGGGATATGCCCCTGATAGAAGATAAAACAAATTATCTTTAACTTCAAAAACCTGGGTAAAGAATTGATAATTTTTTATTTACCCCCTTATGTAAAATTTTACTGTCGGATTCAAGGAACATTTTTACATCATAAATGACTCGTGCAGTAATCATATACGAAGCACCAAAGATAACGTGAACGTATCTGATCCACAATGTATTTTTAGTCATTCATAACATTTATTTTGAGCATTCACATTTCTCAAGGCTTTGGATTGGAAATTACATGATTTTAACTTGAAATTGCAGAACATAACGAGCCTTGGAACTGCTTGTCGTTCCGAAAGAATGCTCATCATAGGCGCGTTAGTGAAGGGCGATGTAAATTGCTCTGGCGGGTGTGAGAGAAAGAGAAGGTCTGCATTATAGGATCGGATGATCACTCTGGCGTCGCTATTATTAAGTAGGGTGCACATGTTACTCCCTTGCCCTCATTACGACACCCGGTCTTTAGCACACCCGGTGCCTGGGTCGAACAAAGCAACTGAAACATTTCATTTGGGACACCCCATGCTATTCCTACGGGAGTGTAGGGGTCGTGGGATATTGGGCCCAGTGCCTCTGAGAGACAGATGGGCAGAACACTCACCCTCCGTGGACTAAAGTAGAAAGAACAATCCCATCAAATTGAGTATTTGATTTATTTGGCAAATGTGTTCAACCATTCATGAAAAAAAACTCAAAACAGAAAGACAGAAAGACAAATTTCGATTTATCATGATCAGGAATTTTACTAGAGCTCAAACGTTTCACATCACCATGTGAAAGACTTGACTGTCCTCAAATTTCGATTTCTTACAGTTCGTTAGCGTATGAATTAGGGATAACAGAACAGAGAATTCAAGGTCTGCTTCATCCTACACACTCGCTACCAAACAAGCACGGTTGTTTTATCGTTCACTGGCAAGCGTCGCAGATGGTAGTGCTATTTATTTCATACGAGATCGCCTCTCCAATGAAAACTTAGGTCAGACGATAATGCCCTTGCTGCTCTGCGTGAAAACAAGAAAATTTTAGGCCAAACAGCACACAGAATAAAAAGTCATTCAAGCAAGGTTCCCAAATTTTAAAACGAGAGTGTAACTAATGATCACATTTCTGTTGAGCGACGGCCTCCCGCTCCAACGCACATGGGCAAAAACGAAGGCCGACTTGCTCCAAGGGCGCTTTTTGCTGATTACACATGGAGATGAGCACAATAGCTTATCGTTCTTGCGTAAACTAGGGCCAATAGTTAGCATTTTTGTAGGGGAAGTGCTCGGTTTTTGGAGCAGCAAAGTATCGGATGACGGCAGAGTTGGGTTACGCGCAGAAGGGGGCGCTAAACAAAAGCCTGATTTTAATTGCAACATCGCCGCCGTCAAAATAAGGGGCAAAATGGCTTACTTTTCTCTTGTGTTCAATGAACTCTCCTGACATGGTCTATAATTAGCAACTGGAGTAGCTCATCAGAATTGGTGGAAGAGTTTCATAGAAATATGCAGGTGTATAATGTTATACAAAATGTCTGAAACTGCTGAGAGAAACTGTGTCGATACCCAGACAAGAGACTCCTGCGCCAAAAAGCTGGGCTTAAGTATGATCATCTTTTAGTGAGAGATTATTCCCATATATTCATGAAAAGAGTGGGAGATATTTAATGCGTTACCAGATTTGGTGGCTCTTTTCATTCATTTTTTGGAATATTATGAGGGTAGTTTTCCTTCCACTCGCGAAACTGAAGCTAGATTCACATGTTTAATCAATGTAATGAAACATTCACTCTAGCGTAAAGTATCACTCATGCACTTGTCTGACAAAGGAGACAGTTCAGCTAATCTGGTCAATTTAAATTACAGACCAGCACTCGTAACACTGCGGTAGAAATTTTCCTAGTGTTAACAACATCATAATTCAAACGTAAATGAAGTCGTCTGAACGCCTACATCCAGGCTGATTTGCACAGCTCAGGTGGTGTCTGAGCAACAAATTTAGGTAAATAGATAAACGAAAATCATGAACTTTTTCACACATTTTTAAAGTCTCGATATGCTGGCCGCTCATCTATCTGTATCGAGAGTTGTTGCCCAAACCCTTTTATTCTGCACTCACAACTTTCCTCTTTGAACTTGTGCCCTTGTCGGAATTTACATTGTCGAGCGTGCGATCGCAAATACATGCAGTGCCGTCATGTTTGACGGGGTTGCAACATGACCTAACGATTGAAATTTTTCAGGATTCGGTGAGAAAAAATTAGATGAAGTTTAAATTTATTTCGTGGATACTGAACTAGATATAAAGTAAGGTTGGCCAAACTTCTATAAATAATTGAGTCGAGAAAAGATTTAGTTTTGTCTGACGTAGCTTAGTAATTCGTTTACTGGCAAATAGATTCTGTCCGTAAAATATACTTTCAACTTCATACCGTTCACATCTTATATCGCCACTAGCTGCTACACAAGTCTCAGAACAGATCATTTTCAATTTTTAGGATTGCGCTAACAAAACAGTTTAAAATAAAGCGATCTGAAAGAATATTAACGTAGTTGCAAGGACTGCAGCCAAGATGTGAATATCCAAGAAGCTATAAGTCCAAATTATTTTTACGAGTATACCAGGTGAGCAGGTAAACTTCATTTTAATGAGTTAGCAAGTTTTTCATCTTCATTCGAAGCATGTGCAAGCGCTTTGAATGCAATTTTTTGGCGTTTCAAGCTAGTGGCTTGCTGGAAATTGCCTCCTACACAAGTAACACTTGAAAAGTGTTACTTTTCAACTTGATTTTCGAGAACAAGAGGAGTTGAAAAATTTGGCTGTCCGTACTTACTCATATTTCATCTCAGTTGCCACGAACTAATTGGTAAATTAAATAACACCATCAGTTTAGGATGATGCAAGATTGCATCAATTTACAGTGAAGGCAAAAATGAATGCAGCATTTCTATCATATGTTTTTCTTATCGATCAAAAACGTCTGCATTTCTGAGTAGTAGAGTTGGGTCCTACTTCAACTGTAAATAGGCTAGCTCAAGCGCTACCAATGTTGGATACACAACGAATACGCTCGAAACAAGGTGTGAGCAGCGTAGATTTATTTCAAGCTGCATTCAATAGCATTAAATAGGATAGGATCAATGTACGAAAGTTTCATTTTTGATACCTTAAAAACAATATTAAGCCATTTATTCTTTCATGAATATGATCGACCCGCGTAAAACTAAATTCCAGAATCCTATAATGAACTTGGAGAATGAAAGCTTTAGTTTGGTTCGGCTGCTCTGAGAAGAAGCCAGTCTCATCTATCAACAGGCCGTCACTTTTTCTCATTGCGTACTCTTTTTCGTCTGCGTTAGCAGTTTTTGGAATGTCATTCGAAAACATGTCTCGCCAATTTATTCAATTTTCCTGCTCCTTAGTTCTATTGGGTGAGAACTTTACAATTAATTGCTTGATGGTGGCTGAAGTGTGTAGATGGAATCTCGAAGAGAATAAATATATATTTAAAAACATTTGTGTTTTTATTAACTGTCACCACTGAGAAAACACAGCGGCGATGTTCTCCTTAGTTACTGTTAACTTGAGAAATTGATGGAACTTCATTTTGAAAAGAAGAAGGCACTATTCTTTCACTCACCGTGTCCGACAATACAGTCAATATTGGTCTCATATCGTACGTTGGTTGTACCTCGATAAGAAAGCCTCTAATTTGGAAGTATTAGGAGGCAATATCCAATTGCAGGACCATGTCGCGACTTGTTGGAGTTGCGGCAGCTAATTGTCAGATGATATCTGTGTAGCAGCATCCGGCCTCACTTCTTTGGACCCCATGAAAGATCAAATTCTGGCAAACAGCAAATTGATGCCGTATTAGCCAGTGATGAGTTCAGCGGGAATTCGTCCTTATTGGCTCTGACGAAAAGCCTCCTTTCTGATCGCAAATTGATGGCCGATGCGATGAACTTCTCTTCCTGAAGGAGCAATTATGGCAAGAGAGATGCTTCATTCAGATGGACGGAACTGACGCTTGTTGAACAAACTTTCATCAATAGCTCATGAATGATACTTGGCTGCAACATCTGCAATAGGAACAGGGTCGTTGAAAGGCAACTTTTCGAAAAGCACAAGGGCATCTTGCAGTTATTGATAACTGAAGTCGTTGGGCAGAGAATTGAAGGGCACTAGAGCCTCCATTTTCATCGAGTGTATTATCTATCGCTAGGATTTGGCCAGACACTTCATTCCTTACTTGGCTCGATGATTGCATTTGGTTGGAAATGAGTGAACTTTCTTTAACAGTCAGAGCTCTCTCAACAGCCACTCGTTGGAACACGCAGATTCCGCTTCTAAAATGGCATAGCAAAGGCAAGCGAGTACCTTGCAAAAATGTAAAATTTTAATGCAAATTGCCAATTCTCCTTTGTAAGGACTTGGCATTCGCAGATGTCATTATTATTAACTGAACTGGGAAAAGACTTCTCAACCTCTGAGCAGCCAACGCCGTACAAGTTTTCATCGTTCCGTGAAAAAGTTGGAATTGTTCATAGGATCGAAAAATTTCCATCGTTATTATGATGAATTACGAGAGCTATCGTAATTATCGGCAAAATTCTGAGTATGCAAATCACAGTGATACTCACTGAAGTTCCATTCGAGCGCAAAATAAGGGTAAAACAATAAAATAAACAATCAAAAACAATTGCTAGTTTAAATGCCTGACCTCTACCTCCAGGAGCGTAAAGTTTCACTGACCACTATAGAGTAACTCTTGAAACGTTGCCAGCATCTATCTTAATGGCTTGACCCACTTACTCGCAGAATAAAACATTTTGCGAACGGTAAATGAAACAAAAATAAAAATTCTTCCTGAAATGCAAACAATTAGTCTCAGCACCGCTCATTTACTTTGTATGTACGGAAGTCACAATTTTCTCATTGAAAATAATTGAATCTATTGAAGTCAAACGTGACATTTTACAATCAAAAAAGTTTGTACGTCATTGAGTACGAATATCAAAATGTCAAAATACATGCAACCACTTCATTACGTTTAATTTAGTTTTACGATTTCTTCTTTGTTCCTCGAGATAGATAATTTTTAAGTTTTCTAGCAAAGAACGTTAATTTAGAATTAATTTACCCGGTTGAAATTAAATTTTACTTGCATGGAAATTAGATTAGATCAAAAGTTAGCTCAAGCCTGCCCAACCACAATAAAGTGGTAACTGAAGGCGAAATGAGGAAGACACCATTTAAAAAGGAGTTTAAGGGACGATAAATCTATGCAAATGGTATGTCCTAAAACCCTGCATATAAAAACAGTGAGATTGAACGAGTTCCATAAAGCAAGATAAAAGTGGAATAAGAAAGTAACAAGTGTTGAAAAAAGGGTAGCAGTGACTGAAAAAAGGGTAGTAGTGACTGAAAAAAAGGCTATAAAAACTATTCGATTTGAACGAAAGGAAGGCCTACGCAACTTTCAGCTCAGGACCTCACATCGTCCGCTGGGGGTGTGCAAATTCTCATGGATATTATAAATGTATCCCCCTGAGGCAGTATTTCTCTTCTCTTAATCATCAGCAGAACACAATTTTACATTACCAATTACGCTAGATTCATCCAAACACTGATAATAATAATGTTAAAGAATACATCAACAAAGACTTTTAGGACAAAGAAATTGCTAGAAACCGGAAAACGATGCAAGCTCCAAAATTTCGAACATTTTCGTAACCAAAACTTTTTGAAGGAGAGCGAATAAAGGAATGTGTTCAAAGTTTTCAAGTACAAACATATTTTCTCATTAATGCTTTCAATTCAATGAAGGACTACCTATTTGCTTAGAGCTGCGCAATTCTCTCTGCCTAGCGCTGTAAACTTCAACACCGTTATTGGTATTGGTAAAGAAGTAACGCTAGTGGAGGCTGTTGTAAATTTACCATTTTCGAAAAAACCATTTCGTTGTGTTCATTATCTTAGCATACTTTTTTAGCTTCACAGTAGAATGTAAAACAAATATCTTTGTGCATCGGGTTTGGCGCACTTTGGTGTTTACAAATTTATGTGCAATGATCTGTAATGGCAGTGACAAAAAACTCAGCTTTTCGGGAAGTTTGACCCCTAGATGGGTCGTCTAAGAATGCGTGGCTATGATCCGCAGGGAAAATTTCAGCTCCTCGCCAAGTTTAGCTCGTGAGGGCTGTACTTCTGAACCCTGACTTTGAACTGGCTAGCGTTCAAGAGACCGAGCTCGGCCCACGAGCATCTGATCACGGCCCAAATTGCTGTCCCATAAAGAACCGATTGCGACGGAAATTGGTCCAACTTGCACAGACTTACAGCTGATTTTTCAGTTAAGTTCGAAAGCAATTATGACAGTGATGATAGGGGAAAGGAAGCATCAATATAAAAGAGATCGATCTCGGGCTATTCAGCCTACGAACATTTTATTAAATAACTAGGGTGAAATTGCAGATGCTGAGCTCTATTCTTTTTATTTAAAGGGAGTTGCTTCAGACTCTGCTGCTGCTTCTGCTGCAGTTATCGTTACTTTGTTTTCATGTAATAAACTCGAGTACAGTATGTACGAAAAGTGTCTGTCTTTAACTTTGAACTTCTCTGAGAAGTTGAGAGAAATAATTAAGCAGAATGGAATGATTTTCGAAAATTCTTCTGAGGAGCTCATGAATTCTCAGATTCAGAATGTTGCCTGATAAGAACTCACACAAGAAAAATTTGATAGAATTTTTAAAGCGATATCATTCTTGTCAAGAACATAACTTTTGAACTGAGATGTAACTTATCATAGGGAAATGTCCAAACATAAGACTGTTTAAACGCAAAAAACATTATGAGAATTGCGTCAGGAGGTCAGTAAACGTTCCCTTATGTTAGAAAAATAAAATGCACGTTATTTTTACGAAATGAGGACTTACAATATGATTGCCAAAAATGAACCATGGAGCCACCACCGATGATTGCTTTAATTTTGCGTGTAAATTTGCTTGAATTAAAATTGAAAATTTACATTTTTGAGTAAATAGCATACTTCACGTAATCTTTCTGTATTGCTTCGTTTCACATTTTCCAGAGGTAAATAAGGGACTAAACCTAATGAAGAAAATCTTTTCACAACCCACCTTAACAAAAATTATTTTCGTCAGAGCACTTCAATCTCGTATGGGAAAAATTCCACCTTATTTTTTCGCAGCCGTCAAATTTTACCTTGACGTTGTTCTCAGAGACTAAAATTTGTCCCTATGCTCCGTGTTTTTCCTCTAAAAATCTCTGGCAATTATAAGTTGGTTTAAACGCACTGCAAAGTACGACACTAATCGCTCTTTATCTGGTTTTTAGGAAGAGTTGCAAAAGCCTTTGCCGTTTTCTGCCTTCGTGTGAAAACAGCGTTGAGACAAGGAGATGAGGTTTTCTCGGTCAATTTTTGTTCGTACAATGGAAGACTCGTGAATGTTCTAACACGCAAAACTTTGGGCTGCCTAAAGCAGGAAAGCGTTGAATCTGATGGGAAAGAGAACTGAAAAAATTTCATGGTCCCCACAATTAATAGTCAACCCTTTTGAAATTGCAGTATTTTGAACAGAGTCGTACGTATTAAAATTTGAAGAACCCAGCTGCTTGCAGCACTTAGAAACCTAGTGCAACTGAAATGGCCTAAAATACTTGTCTTACACCTTGAAACAGCGAACATTAGATAACATTAATTCAGTTTATCGCAGCGAGTTTCCTGCCGGTTTGTGAGTAAAGGCACAGCGGGCGACCAATTTTCACTGAGCAAGGGTCGGCCCTCGTGCTCGCTTCATGATTTGTTCACTACTGCGAAGTGTTGACATCAAGTATCCACACACGCACAGATCTATGAGGGACATGAACTGGGAATCCTTGCTATCAGTCAGTAATAGAATTCCCTCTTGCAAAGTTGTCCCACTAAATGCGGGGAAAATGCTTAGAGTTGGTTCTGTAACAGAACCTGCAGTGAGCACCTCAATGATATGTTACTTTTAAAGACGAAAGTAATTGACGACACACATGCAGGATCGCACAAAGGGTTGAGTGCTCGATAGCAAGCAGCTTACATTTCATTCTCGTTCCACGGAAAAAAATCATAGTAAATTACATTTGCAGGTTTGAAAGCTGCGCTAACTCAATTTTCTTAAAACTAGATGTTGAAATTTTACAAACTTAAGCGTACAACACGCTTGTAAATCATGGTAACGGCTGAAAAATTTTCGAGTTTGTCGAAGTTGAGATCAAAATGGGCCAAGTCTATCATTAGTGAGGGTTTAAACGCAAGAAAATCTTGCATTGGCGTAGGTGTTGTTCAAGTCTGAGGCATTTCTATGGGATTCTACGAAGCCAGATTGGAAAGCTTACAAGCAAAGCGCGCTTTTACAAGGAAACTTTGCCAGTAATCCTTTAAAGCCTGAACTTAAGTGCATGGTTATGGTCTCTAATTACTTGGCTGGCCCTATATTTTCCAAGAAAATTCAAAGGTGTTTAATTAAGGTTGTTTACCAAGGTCTCATTAGCTCTCTTTGAGACTGCGCTGATGGCTCGAGCTGAAGAGAAGCGCGGCCACTGTTTGGGAAGGGTAAATTGAATTTTTGGGCGTGCATTTCGTAGGAAAAATCGTTCAAGAAATTTAAGAGGAAAAAATCAAGGTGGTTTTGCTACTGAACATCCAAGAAGCATGAAAATTTCTTTTGTCCGACTGGTTCGATGAATGCTATTGAGCAAACAGTGACCTTGAAATTCGGGGCATTCCCTCTTCAACTCTATCGTTGAAGTAGAGCTAACTAACGCGTATTTCCATTTCTTGAAGATTAAGACAAGCTCCTGTTGATTTTATAAATTCGCATAAGACTCTAAGTTTTACTTCTGTCCGGCAAAGTGAAAAGAGAATTTTTCGTTTACATTAAAAAAGTGAGATGTTTAGATCTCGACGGAGCGTCCAGAGTTAGGAAGGTCGTCAGTTCTGCTCACTTTAACCCCAAAAATAAAAGTAAAGACCCAGACTAGTTTTCTTTTTCTCTTATTACCATAAGTGAAAAGATTTGAGGGATATTTAATTTTTGAAACCAAAGAAACTCGGTAAAAACAAACTTAATAAATCATCTGTTTCAATCAAAAGATAAGAGGGAAAGACCTAGCCAGAAGAACTCGCCACAAAGCTCGAGCCCCTTGAGCTGAAGGAAGAGCTCTGCTGTGAACGATGATGTATGGGCCCAAATGCTTCAGTCGCTCAATGCAAGTCTGTGTCAGAATTGGGGAGTTTTTGACGTTTCATTATGCTCTGTACGCTAACATTTTATTTGTTATCATTTTGACGAGAAATACGAGAATATAACGAATAAAAATTACTGTTCAACAAAATTAAAAACAAGAAAACCAAGTTTAATTAAATTTTTCGATTTCAACACTCCCAGCCGTCTACATTCACAGTTATACGAGAGCGAAAATCAATAATCGACAAGTGAAACTGCTCGAGCTCCGAAAGGGTGAGAAAAAAAAACTGTAAAAACAAGGGGCCTAGCCTCTTGCTCGTAGCCTTCCGGCCTAGCCCCTCTCCCCACAGCGATCGAAAATTAGACTTTGAGGTATGGGCCGATTTTAGACTGAACTCTAAATTCAAACCAAGTTTTATTAATTCATTCTATGATCATACATATATTTTCCGTCAAGCGCTGTGTAAATATTAGAAGTAAAAACTCATTTAGGAATTAGTTAAGGAACTCATTAAACATTTTAAGCGGTCGCAAGGAGAACCTGCAAATTGCCTCTTAAATTTTAAACAAAACGAAAAATTGTGCTTCAAGCAGAAAGATATTTTTGACTAACAATGAAGAAAAATAAACGTATCTTAGAGATGCAATTTATAATCGAGGAATTAAGGGAAATATTCCGGCCTTCTTAGCGCTCACTGATCAAAGGAGTTCAGTAACGAGAAGCAAACAGATCAACGCTGAGAAAGACGAGAGCAATTGAAGCAGAAGGAGGGGAAGTTCACAAAAACAAGTGTGACAGGCGCACTGCGCCGTGCGAACGTGGGCAAATACTGAGATTAAGAGATCAAACTCTTCAAACAAAACGTATGCGGGTTGCCAACAACACATTGCCCTGAATGCTTTAAATGAACTATCGTCATCGTCGGTGCTTGGGAACGGAACTTGTTTGATACTTGCTGTTGCGTTTGAAGACTTCTGATATTGAGGCTTTCATCATCTCCGTAAAGATTGCCAACGTACAACGCGTACAATTACTTCAATTAGCAGAGAATCAAATTTTTCTGTGATAATTGAGGGCTTACGAATGTTTGTTAAGTAAAATGTTTGACCCAAACAAACATTTTTTTTCGACTGACGTTATGAACGTTGATAAAACTGAAATATTAAACAAATCTTTCAGTGTTTGATGAACGCTTTTGAAAAAAACTGAGTGCGCCACCACTTATAAAATTCTTGTGATGCCAAGTAAAAAAGCGGTTTTTACCTCGTGCGGGAAAGTCATTTGAACGTTGGCCACCGGCAGGAAACTGGAGTTCGGAGCTGCAAAGTGGACTTCACTGAGACGGTCAGTACAGTGGCGGCGCTGGTGGCTAGCATGTATTGCAGCAGCACACGCGACAACCTTCCTACAGCCACACGACCGGTGGGCCGTGCTGCATAGCTACAAAATAAACGTCCGCGGTTTTGGTTGCGCTTGGAAAATTTACCGCTCGTATGAAGTTTCAGCTACCATGTAAGAGCAAAATATGTGAAAAACGTCAATATTTTTTTCGGTTAAATATGGAAAATTATTAATTTTAAACTATCAAATATCTTATTCAAGAAGCTTGGAACATTCTTAATTGGATGAACTAGTATTCGTATGTTTATCAACGCTGAAATAACATTGCTATGGTTAATCAATAATGGCTCTTTAAACAAAATAGGACATTAGTATGAGCTATAATACATTTTGATTCACCAATACAACTGATTCAATAGGAAGCGTTTTTATTTCTTATGCTTTTCTGAAGTATGGGATAGTGAGCGAGACTACTTTGTTAGCTACATGTCATGGTTCTCAACATTACCACGCAGTATACGTAAATATCTTGCGACGCATATCTGTATTGGATTTGAATATTATAAGAAAAACAAGAAAATAAATTGCTCGAAATGTTTTCAATCAGTTAACTCCAAAATGAAAGTGTCACATTGAGCGGTTTCACCTGAAATGGGCGAGAACTTTAAACAAGTATTAAACTTTAAACCTCAGCTATAAAACATAGCAATGGTCAAAAAACTTTTATCAGGATTCACAGTACTGTTTATAACTTGTAAATTAGTTAATGAACCTGCTGGAAGTCTCCTTGTTAACGAAAGAATGAACATAAGCGATACGAAGAGATTTGTTTACACGCGCCTCAGTGCTGGAGCTGATCGCAACGTGATTGACACAGTTTGACAGAGAGCAATAAAGCACGCTCTGTACCGGGAGCTTGCAAGCAGAGCAAACATTTATTGGGAGTTATGAAGCTAGATATTTAGTAAATGTAAACACCGTCTTCGATTACCACTCGTCGCTCAGGGCTTCGCACGATTCAAGGGACGCAGCGGATGCGATGTGGATCTAATTCATTGGGCCGCACAAAAATAAATAATTCATGCATTGCACTGCCGTCGGATGAAAGCTACGTCAAACGCGGGCGTCTTTCTGAAGAGTTTTGAATGCAACGCGAAGCTGTCGAGGCTTTGAGAGCGTCCTCGTGCCGCCGCTGCTGCTGCGAGGCACAGAATAACTTGGGACAGTGCATGTTTTCCAGCGCTGTGATGATGCTCATTAAAGCTGTACCAAGACGGGAAAGAGGGAGTGTTTATGGTTGTCCCCACTGAAGATTTATTGAGTTAAATAAATGTGACGAGTCTGTGAAATGCATGCATGGTTGTTTACTTGATTTAGCGCTGTTTTAGGAATGCACATTGATGGAAGCGTGATCTCGTCAGCGTCAAATTTTATAACCTTTTTTGTGAAATTAATAAAGTTGTAGTCTTAAAAATAATACCGATTTTTTTAAATTTAAAAATCACTAATCGGAACTGATGGATCTTTCCCATCACTGTCTTGTACCAGTTTATAGATCGAAGTTAAATGTGATTTTGAAGTTACAATTGGGAGCTATTTCAGAAAATTCCTCACATTTATTTCAAGCATTCGGTGACATGGTAAGGATTTCGATTTAGTATTTTTCTTTAGCATCATATGAAACAGTAAATTTTCGCGCTATATCAAGAAGACAGTTAGGACGACCTTAGTCTAAGATTTATTTTTTACTAATTACGGAGTTTATAGCAGAAATCAACGTCACTTAGATAAAAAGTATGCTGCAGAATTCGCAGTTAACGCAAAAACAAACCACGTTCGATGGAATTCTACACGCTTAATCATTCATGGTCACCTTTCCAAGCAGAGGATACTTATTCAAATTTGAAGAAATGTATCGGACATCAGTGCACATATGTTGTCACTGAACTATGTTTTAAGAGCATGCGTTGGACGGTGTGAGCTTGAAAGACATAGGTTTGCACATCGAGATCCGTAGTTTTGCACGTCGACGTGACGAGCAAAGCAAATAAATCAGAGTCAGAACAGCGTTACAATCTGGCCTGGATCTCGTAGTCATGAATAACGAAGGTGTCTATTGTGTCTCAGGTGAGACTGAGGTCTCTCGAGCATTCCACTGAGTAATGTGTTCGTTCCACTTCAACGTTCGCTCAATTTGCGGTAAGCACGTGAGGCAGGAGAGCAAGCCGCGAGTGATGAGAGTTTCTCTATTCCAATTTGTTGGAATGAATTAAGATGAATTTCCTTTGGTGTTACCTAATGTTTTTCATTCAAACCGTCACTCACACTGCTAGAATTTATGAAATCATGCTGGGGCCTCAAAAAGAGTAAGATAGTTTATTGGCGAGGGTAGTTTATTCGTTGACACATTCATGTTAACCCATGCAAGCAGTACCTGAAAAAAAAAAACAGCGCAACGACATTATTATTGCTCTTCGACATCGATAACGCAAATATGGAATCAATGATAGACTTCACTGATATCCCACGAGACGATTTCGAGTCAGGTAAATTTTCTATTAATAAAGGAGACTCGGAGTTACTTAATCATGACATTAGGTGTTGCACCTTCGTCAAAAAATTGTGATATTATTAAACGATGAAAAAAAGAGTTTGATTTCGGAAAGATTGTCATTTTTTGGGCGAGCCTACTTAGTTGACAGGTATTTTCATTCAGTTGCGGAGACACTTGAATCACGTTTTACAATAGCTTCTCCCAAGATAATTGCAAGATGGGTAAAAATACGTTTAAAGACGAGCAAAGGAAATAATACAAATAAAAGCTCACGAGGAATTTTCACCAAGTATCGAAATTGAAACCAGGAACCTTTGATTCGATCTTCTTGATGTAACGAAGCCATTTTTGCAGTTGCGAGTCTTAGTCTTTCCCTCCAGCCACTGTATACAATACAGTCCAGTATAACTTAAAAAACGAAAAGAACCTTCATGGACAGCTAATAAATGTTTTGATCTAATTAAAATATGATTCTACATATAGCGATTTGGAGTACTTTTCGATCGGTCCAGGAACTTGTTATGATTAATAACCTTGTTGCTTTGGTTGTTACCGCAAATATAACATGAGCGAGGAGAGGCTACGGGCAACTTTACTGCAACAAATAAGGCTGTTTTATCGAGTCTGTACAATTATAAGCAGGTACACCGTGAACATTTCAAAATTGACTTCCGATGAATATAATAAAATAAAATTGTGATTTTGTATTGTATTTGTGCTGGAGACTAAAGTTGAGCAGCTTGCGTTGTTAAAAACTGCATCATTGTGAGTCACGCTAATCGTACATGTCTCTGCTCTGATGTGCAAATTATAAGCGAGTACAAATTGCGATGTAGAGCGATGTACAGAGAGTCATTTTATAGGAAAGTAGTTCAAAACACAACGTAACGAAGCATGCCTCTCTCCATGACAGCGTTGATGACTCCGGTGTCCCCCTTGCCGGGAATCTCGCTGAGTAAGGGGACCGGCACCAGGTGTTGTAGCGGAGCTGGTTCTCATGACAAGTAGTAGATCGCAGCCCGCATTAGCAACACTATGGCTGAATTTATACTGATCTCGTAGATTGCGTTGCAATAACTTGCGTATTTAAGCCTACAGACATTTCGCAATTAAAGGAACCTTAAGAAAGATATCTAGATAGGGTTTTAGTAAGTAAAAAAAGTACGTTTTGTCAACTTCAGATAAGTTCAGTTAATGATTCTCTATCTATCGTAAAATTGAGCCAGAGAAATTCGACCCTCTTCTATTGCAGGATTACCTCTTCAGCAGCTCTTTGGTACTCAAGTCGACCCATTATAGTGCTAAGGTCTTTACAAGGACATCACTGGGTGGATTTGTCGTAGAAGTTTAGAGATGACAGTATGTTTACATCAGAGGTTCAGAGCCCCTTTAGTAAGGCTTAAGAATTTGAAGGACCTTCTCTTTGTAGAGGGAAGCGCCTCATGAAAATAATTACAATTGACTTAGTTAAAAAGTTTAGCCTGAATTAAGGATTTGGTGACACCTAGGAAAATTTCAAAATTCGAGTGTACACAAAACACCTTGATAAAATTTTTTGAAACACTTGAGAATGAAGAATTCAATTGCAAACAATATCAAGTTCATTAGAGTTTTACAAGGCGGAAACACGACTTTATACCAAGATCCTTGTCGATGCAAAAGAGACTCGCTACTCCATAGTTAAACGAATCAATGAGCCTCGAAAGGTTTATGTTCAATTAAGACTAGCCCTTAGCAAACTGTTAACACTATTCTCTCTGATTGGAATAGTTGAACGGACTTTAGATATTGCAGAAGTTGCTCGCGTAACGAATCCAGAGAATTGGGGATAAGGGCGATGAGAGAGTTCGCGCTCTTCCATACATATTCATTTCACTTTACTAAATTTCTGCGCACGTACGCAACTGAGAGGGTAAACTTCTCACTGGCGTCAAGGGGAAAAAACTCTTGCGTTGAAACAGGCGCAAGTATTAAAATTGCAAGTTTTAATTCCATCGAGGCGGGAAATATTTCTTTCGTCACTTTACAAATTGAATTAAAAACGCGATTGGAATGTAACTCTTTTCTCAACTCATATTTTTTCTTTTCTTGTATTCTGGTGCTTGCACATTTCCATCTCAATTTCGAAACTATTAATGTATAAACTTCCTCATTGTTTATTTTATAAACTGATAGGGAAAGTGAAGTGCTCAAAACCCCAAAAAAATTGATTATAGGCGGCCCTAGTCTCGGTTCATAATGAACTAGTCTTCATGGCGGTGCACACGATTTAATTCGAGGAAATCTTGCTAGATCAATAACAAATAATGAACTGGTCATCAAAAACATTGCATACTTAAAATATTACCTGCTTCTAATGAAAAGTAATTTTTTTCCAGATATATTCAACTTTCCGCTCATCATTTGCTGGCGGTGGAGTAAATAAATGAAACTCGTGCATAAATAATAATTCTTCAGAAATGAAAATGGCATTGCAAGCGCTCTGCAGAACATAAAGACTTGCAATGTGTGGATCGAGACTGGGGACAGTGAGGCTATTGACGGTATTCTTTTGAAGTACGTTCACAGACATCAATTGAAAGGGATGCAGGATGCTTCAATGATTTAACGGCAAGAGTTCTGAAGGTCCCCAAAAAATTCGATACGGTTGCAGTCGTCCCAACACCGATGATCGAGAGGGGAACATTGCTGAGAAACTCGCAAATTAAAAAGGGTTCGGATGGTATTCAAGAATTTCACAGAGGGTGCAGTCAATAGGACATTCTAATTGATAAGAACTGTTGTTTTCCCGTTCCGTGTATTGAAGGAGATTGTGGAATAAATCTTTTTCCTGAAATACGGCGAAGTAATTGAAACTGGACAAGTTGAGGATGAAATTTTGAATAGCAGTTTAAAATATCAGTTTAACATCATGCCATCGCGACGTTCGCTGATGACCTGAATAATCTCAGTACATATAGACTCGTGATTATGAAAAAATTTGGATATAAAATACGAATGGGTACCGTTGGACATCACTGGAAGAAATAACTTTATTCAATCAGATTCAATTGCTCTAAATATACAGTTCAGCTCAGCTCCTCTCTGCCATTGCACTCAGTTGCATTCAACTGCACTTCGGAATCATTCTCTGCACTGTACCACAGTGTGCGACGTGCATAGGTATCAATGAAAACCATTGATATTTAGCTTAAAATACGTTCAATATTGAAACAACGTATCAATTTCTCATTCCGAGTCAGGGATGTTGCATGAAGAAATTTCATGTTTCTAAATTGCTTTAGTAGAAACTTTTAGCAAGGACAATGGGAAACGTGATGTGCGTAAATTATGAATAATTTTAAAATACATCATATGCAGTAAGAAATACTCCATTGATTGAATATTTATTAACAAAGCTGTTCTTGAGCACGCCTCAATTTTATTCTAACGTTCCATAATAACTTGTTTTTTGAGGTAACTTTGGCCATCTCAAATGTTTGGAGAATCGTTATCATGTTTGTAACCATACCTTAGTAACTTATTACAAATAGGGTTAACTCCGAACAGAATACATTGGCGTTTATGAAGCATGTTTATTATAAGCGACTAGAGCAGTGAAAAAGCTTTTAAATTTCTAGCATCTCCTGCCTTCTACATACGGATGTTGATCAAGCGAAAGCTTCAGAGTCGCTCACGAATTTGCTCAAAATTACATACAATGATGTGTTTTTAAGCCTTTAGATGTGCTTACTGGTTTAAATGGCAAAAATATTCTACGGTACCGTTACCTAGAATCATCAGCCTGAAGAATGGCAGATAAAGTTACTTTAGTTTTTATTTATCTTGCTCATCTTAGCAATAAGAGCCTCGTCTCAGACGTACTTCCCGTGTTCCCGAGGAACTTATAATGATGTGCTACTATCATCAGTCCGTACAAATAACTGCGGCATCAAAGCTATAAAAGTTACTTTGTTCTTCATAATAATCACCTCAACGGCTTCCCAAGTCTTGCGTGCAGCGGTTGGCGCGGCAGTGACAATGCGTCGCGGCTACATTGCCCAGCACAAATAACGCGGCATCAGCCTTGGGAAACTTTGCTGCAGACAACTCCGCTCGTAGGAAATGAGCGCCATCTCCCCGGATATTGACCGCGGAAATATGAGAGCTAGAAAACGGCTCTTGATTTGGGCACGCGACGCTGTCGGCATCTCAGAATGAATTTCTGCGTTCAACGGGGAGCGGGTACGACACAGCGGTCGCTATAAAAGAGACTTTGAATGCCATCGTCTGAACTAATGTGAACGTACTACGTGGTTGTCTTTTCTTTCTTGCCCTGATTTTTTGACGACCGAACGCACTTTCTTATTAATGTACTTTTTGTGAGGAGTTGACTGATGAGCGGAGAGAACCAACAGTTTGTAGACATTGAAAACGAAGATTTAGGTAAGAATTATGCAGCTTGCGTGAACTATGCCTGAAAGGCGTTTTAGTGAGTGAAATACATTTATTGACAAAAATTTAAAACATAAATTCAAATTCACTGTGTACTGAATTTTAAACCAGATTTCATACTGATCTAAAGCATGCATTCAGATGTACTAGATTTTCTGGTGCTCCCAAATCAGAGATTAGATAAATTATTCCAAGTCTACCTAACCACAACAAAAGCGAACCCAAGAGAAGAAGGAGAGAGGCACAATTTGGTATGAAATTAAAACTATGAGCCTGTGTCCTCACAAAACGAGGAGCCTGTGTCCTGACACCCTGCAGATACAATAAACAATTTTGCTACAAAAGTATGATTAGATTAATCGTTAGTTTTCGCCTCCCTACCCGCAGCAACAAATGCGATCCAAAGAGAGGAAGGAGGAAGGCACCATTTAGTATGGAGTAAGGAAACGCGGAATCTACGCAGAAAGGACATAGAAACAGTAAGCTGTGTAAGAAGATTATGAAAGAAGACCAAAGTTGACGAAGAAAGTAGTAGGTGCTGAAAAACAGGACAGCAGTTAACCGAAAAAGGTGGTCCTTTACAAAACAAAAACATTTTATTTCAACAAAAACAAAGCCTACCTAACTCTCAGCTCGGGCCCTCACATTGTCCCCCAGGGAGCGCTACAAAAGTACGAAACATGATGTAAGTTGTAGAAGAAAGTAATAGGTCGTGGAAAAACGAAGCACTGAACCGGAAATGTGGTCCGCCCGTAACGGAACGAACAAATATTCCAATCCAAAAAGAGGAAGGCACATCAGAATTTCTGCTAGGAACCTCATATCTTCCCCGGAGAGGGTTAGTTTTCGTTGATACAGGAGTTTCATCACTCGAAGGGTATTTCTTGTGTTGAATAAACAAAAAATATCATTAGCTAGGGCTCATAGAAACACGCTGAGATTTCTTCTGAGAAACTTTTTCCAACTCTTTTCGAAAGATTTTCACACACTCCAGAAAAATGTTTTTTTAATTTCCTCGACTACTTAAAAACTGATTCCTAACGTAAATTATGTGTCCACGTCGCAGTCTGTTTTTCGCTTATCACATTTACATCGATCTCTGTCACTCATACTAGCCAATGCATTTTAGTCTGTGGTTGAGCGCAGGGTGAAGCGCAAAAATAATTTTATACAAGTGTTTTTGTTTTAATGTTAAAATTTTTGAAGTTATGAAAAAATAAATGAACAATGTTAAGCAAGATATTCTTTCTCACATATTAAAAATTGAGATCATGAAGATGAGAATTCTCCAAATAAGTATATCCAGCTGCAATTTTTCTATCTGAGTCTTCCATACGTTTTCAATATTACATTTTATTACCATGTTAACATTTACGAGTAAATAAATGGCTTCTTTATCGGGAAAAAATATATTGTTAAGAATAACCATCTACCTTTTCCATTCAGGATGTATGTAAACACACTACATTTCGACACCATGTCATATTCGCGATATACCATGTCATATACCTGACGCAGTCGTGTCTTGTAAAGTCGGCAGTCGTGTCACGAATAGAACAAATAATCGAGGAGAATACACTTTGGTTACAAATATTCCGATTACGTAAGCAACGATGTTTCATGCCAGAAGCTTGGTTAGTGACTAGCAGTCAGAAGTAGGCAGTCATGTCACAAATACAGTGGAACAAAACCCAAGAAGGACTCTCGAAGCGATGCATGTGCTCTAGAAAAAAACGAGAGCTTAGCGCCCAAGAAAAAAGTCTAGAAGTAATATTTTAGAAACTTTGAAAACTACGCGGACCTGCCCCCGACTTGAAGTAATCTCATGACAAATGCACGCTCCAAATTTACGAGCTAGTTAAGCACGGTGCACGTTACGGCGCTCCTGAAATATGACCAAGGAACTCGAAACATTGCCTCCAACTATCCGGGGTGACCCATCTCCCTACCTGTACAAAAATCCGTTTGCCCACTATTTTTACACACGGAATATTGACAATTATCTGACCGATTTTCTCTTGAGGGAGAAATAAGTAGGCCATACATAAATAGAAGTTTTTATCTTTCTTCTGTAAACTTCTCAAATTTGCTAAAAAAATTAATGAGCTAGTTACTTACATGCACAAAAACAAGTCTTGAACATTTTAGTTTCAACCTAACAAAGATTTTAACTACTGCTGTTGATTCTCTAGACTGCCAGCGCGCAACGGGTCTCCAAAGACCATATAAAGTTACGACCTTGACATATCTTCCGCGAGTGAAGAAACTTAAAGTCTTTCAAGAGCTCTTACGGTCGAAAAAAGCTCGAAACTTTTATAACGTAAGAGATTGGAAAGGAGTTTGCAACATTGCAGGCCTCCCTAGAGCGAAGGATACTGCATTGGTTTTTTCAAAATTTAAGACCACTTTAAACTCGGAGAAGCATTACAAAGAACATTTTACGCATTGAAAGAAGCATTGTCCGGCATGCTTTGTGTTGAAATATTTTCAGCTGAATAACATTCTCTTACAGCGGTTGAAAATCATTAGCGAGGATGAGTCAACTGAGTTTTAAATCGGAACTTTTCCTCGTTAGAGCATTTGAAATCTAAAAATAGTTTAACAGTTTTGAAAATCTCAGTTTCTTTCCAAAGCGAGTTGGGAAGTTTTGTTATTATTAAGGTGACCGTTCAACTAAATCCAAACAAACTTCACCGCAGTGGGCCGCATCTCACTCAGTTTCGCCTATCTGCAGTAGTGTCCTTAGATATCTTAGATACCAATAGAGACAGACTTGCAGCTGAAACTTGCAAATTCTCAGGACTACAAAACTCATCAGCAAAGTCTTTGCCCCGTCAGTTCGAGAAAAAGATACAAAGAGTTTGCCCTCTCTTGTTTGTTGCAAGACGTTATTAACGTCCCTCGAAATACTTAATATCGAAGATAATAGATGCTTAATATCTAAGCGTTCTTAACGTAGCTGGTTACGATGTATTTGGCTTCGTCGATCTGCCGTTTTGTCCGTGTTGTTGTCTTATATCATTGACAATTCGAAACGACATCAGTAACTTTTATGTCGAATGATTCGAAACCAAGAACGATAGGTTTCAAAATTAAATTGTAAACAATATATGTTGTAGCTCTGGCATCATCTTTAAGGTATCTTTCAGAGACAAATTTTTTTGCAAACATTAGATCGCAAAAATGACACAGTTTCATAATTTTTGATCATACTAGATGGGGAAAACGACGCCAAAATAGTTTCATGGACTGCGCCAGCATAATTAATAAAGTTCGCAAATACTCAACTAACTATAGCTCGATAGGTTCAGGATAATCACCGACAAAATGAGTAGCACCAGTAGGAACTACTCATATATCATAAATATGGATATTTATATATATGTAATTAATATAAATACATGTACATAGATAGATAGATATATTTATATCATTAATGTAAATACACAAATAAAGATAAATATATTAACATAATACATGTAAATACATAAATATCATAAGCGCGATTTGTTCATGATGATCACCAAGCAATTAAAAATGAGTAGCACCAGTAGGAACAAAGGCTCACGCATAATGCGACGTAGGTACGGAGCTTGAGAAGAAAGGGAGAGTTTGCGCGCCAACTAGCCACATACCCCGCTATTCGACGGGGCCTGTCGTACGAGTTGCTCGAGGTCACGAGAGAGGCGGCAAGGCTATACATATACCCAAAGTTCCATACATGCATTTATCGAACTCTTTGTAGTTGGAAAAATTAGATGTGCTTTTTTTTGTTCCAGTTCAACACGTGTTAAAATACGAAGATAATCACTTATCATCTAAATTCTAAATCAGTCTCTATACGCAACGTTTTGATGTTGCTAACATCGAAACGTTGCGTTTAGACACTGACTTAGAATTTTAGCAATTGAGTGTTCTTGAGTAAAGATGATACGTGATTATCTTCGTATTTTAAAACGCGCTGAACTGCAACAGTTTCGAAAGGTTGAAAAATTGGAAAATGTTTTTTTTTTCAAGTTTAACAGCTATGTATATAACAATGTACTGTGTTAGTGCACTATCTGTACCAAACCAAACCCAGATTAACAACCACTGCTAGAAGGATTAACAGGATTACATCATCCGTTGTGGGTTTATATCTGGCGGCAGGAGCACCAGCGCTTCTGTGGTGACGGTCATTATAGCAGGCGAGGCAGCGCATTCTGTGGTAAGAGGACCAACTCTTTCGCGTTTGGCTATTGAACGTTAAACTAATGCATATAAAAGTACCTGCTAAATTAAATATTCAGTATTAATTATAGGAAACTGCAGCACACATTCCGAACACAACCGAGACAAATAGGCAAGAGCCTTGTAGGCGTAACTATTAAATCGGAATGAAAACAGAATGTTGAAGACACTTAGAATAAGAACGATACGGTAAGCGTTATTTCATCATATCAACGTGAATTAGATTAAATGTTAATTTAGCCTCCCTAACCGCTGAAAAAGTGTTTCAAAGAGAGGAAGGAGGAAGGCACCATTCAGTATGGAGATAGGGGAACGCGGAATCTGTCGAGAAGGGGGATACAAACGGTAAGTTGAAAAAGAAGTTTATGAAACAAGATAAAAGTTGCAAAAGAAAGTAGTAGCTACGGTGAAACAGGACAGCAGTGAACCGAAGAAAAGTGGTTCTCACCATAACAAAAAACATTTTATTTAAACAAAAAAGAAAAAAGGCATTCCTAACTCTCAGCTCAGACCCTCACACATTTTCTCGCTGGGAGTGCTAATTTCCAAAGATACAATAGTTGTATCCCCCTGAGGGAGCCTATCAACGTAAATGCACCGTATCAGATACCCTACTACTACTATACGAACGTAGTAGTTTTTAAAACAGCTATTTTACCGAAGTTCTCTTAAGAGCAGAAACATTGAGATATAAGAAATGTATTTACTGACCACTATTGCACCATACTAGTAATTTGTACTAACAATACACAAACACGTTCTAAATGCATAACATTGAAGGCCCTATGCTATTTTTGCAAATGAAGGCGTTATACTATTCGATTGATGAGCGCGTCGTTGATTCCAGATAAAAAACTTCTTAGGCGAATGACTTGTTACTCAAAGTAACTCCATGTGCGCGTGCAGCATAAACTAGGAATATCTAAGCGTTCTTAAAAAAAAAATTTCTCTGTCTAGCAAGATTAAAATGCAATCCTACTTTGAAATCTCGCTACGCTGCTTCATTTAAAATCCGCTACATCTTATTTAAGTCGCTAGCTCTCGGAAGAAATTGTACTCTACGGAATTCTTTTGCAAGAAAAACTTGGAGTTGAGCACCACGAAGCAACGACAGGAGCCTGCCTCCCATGGTGCTCCGGATAACGAAAAGCCGTCTGTTGTTGACAGGTCGTTTCCGTAACAAGACGTCGGTGCCGAACTCGTCTTGTAACGAGCCGTGCCCTGGCTCTGGGACGCCTTAGCATTGCACTCGCCACGAAAATATGTAGCATGAGAGTGAACGTAGTGTCTTGTTGTGGTGTTTCCATTGCATTCCACGCAATGTGACTTGAAAAACATCTCATGCTATGTTGATAGAGTAAATCTGAACTTTTTCGGATTAATAAGGATCTGCCTGTCCGATGTTGCAGTTTTTCAAAGTTCATAAGAAGCATTCGGTGGTTGGTGTTTCACTTTTTAGGAATTACTTTACATTAGATAGGAGAAGATTAGGTAGTTTAAGCCTCTCTAACCTCAACAAAGGTGCTGTATAGAGAAGAAGGCACTATTTAATATGTAGTAAAGAGAACGATAAATCAAAGCTCAACGTGTGTTCCCACACCAGGCCTCCTGCGTATAAAAACAGCAGGTTAGGAAGTAAGTTTATGCAAGGAGATAAAATATGGAGAAGAAATTATAGGTGTCAAAAAAGCAGAGCAGCAGTGAACGAAAATAACATCAGTAACAGAGAAAAACCCATTCTACTTCCACCAAAGGAAAGCTCACCTAACCCTACGCAAAAACCTCACGTCTGCCCTCTGAGAGCGCTGATTCCCCTAAGTACAATAGTTGTCTTCCTCCGAAGAAAATTACGTTAATATTCAGTAAAAAAATTCGAATATCTTGGTTATTCAGATTTGTCTTCGTGCTTGCATGAATCACTTAACAGAAGATCGAGCAAGATTACCTAGTCTAGTAGAGTTATTCTCCCTTAACTTGAGGTTTCAAGAGTACACATTGTCCTCACGAAAAAAGTAACGCTAAAAAGTTTCACTTATACGGTGACGAAAGTGAAAAAATTATAACAATACCAGTGATATTACTCATCAATACTATTCCATATTTCAAACAGTAGACAGGAAACGAGTGGGAGAATTCATGACGCATTATGTCAACACTTCAACCTTAGTTGACACAGTCTTGGTCCAGAACCTCGGTAGCTCTTACTAATTCTATTTTGGGTGATTTGGTAGCGCTCGTTGGATCACTCCGAGAGCGTCATGACGTGAGAGCCAGCCCTGCATCGAGCGCAACACTTCTCGTACGAGAAAATCAGTACACTTCCCTTAATACGACAGTCTCTTTTGGTGGAGCGCGCAACAATTACAGGGCCGCACAATCAAAGCGCCATTCGTAGAGTTTAACGTACGCACTTTATTTCTCTGTAGAACATACAAAAGTCGCCAAGGTGGAATGCATTAATGCTTTTCTTTCGACGTGCTAAAAACATCGCTATAATTATTGTTTCTGAGATTGAAGGGCTTATGGTTTCTTCAATACTTGTCGCATGTTTTCATGTGATTGTATGACTTAATCAATTGTATTTTAAATGTTAGGAAATTACTATATTGATCGAATTGCTGACTACTGCGATGCATATGTATGACTTACCTTTTCAGCTTTTTAATTTTTTATACCCCTGTACATTCCAAATTCAAAACAAAACTTATCGCGTCGACCAAAGGTTCATTATATAAACAAAAATTTTGCGCTCCTCAGCGTAGAAAATTATGCGATAGCTGGATCATTAAAATGATCTCCTGAGTAATTTTCGTAAAAGATTACTTGTATTTGAAAATAAACCACAAAACCAGACCCCTCAAACACTGTTCTCATCAACTCTAATGAGAAATATTTGCAATCAGAGATGACTTCACAGAGAGCTTCAGTACACAATAAGTTATTTCGACGAGTATGTTTTGAAGAGCTACAAGTAATTTCGCATCCGTACTCTGGTAGGTAAAGATTAATATCGAGGTTATTGCAACTAACGTCGTTTCAACGCATGTCCATGAAAAACTACCACTGCTTCAAAGTTGAATGAAAAGTTAAAAATACAAACAACATCTCCTTTGTAATATATTATGCTCAAGACACCAGAAACGATTGTCTCTCACAAGTGTAGTGTTTTACTGAAATGAATAGTGTGAATCTCGCTTATCACAGGGATGTTCCCGGTGAGGCTCACCTCAGTTCCTGAGCATAAGAAGGGTCAGATAAAGTGAGCATAACTTGTTCTTGGAAGTGGTACACCTACTCAAAAAATAGCGTGTAGACCATGAAAGGATAAAATGAAGCAATTGTACAAGGCTGTTGGCGCATCTACAAGTCGTATTCTCTCGCATAGGAAAGGAGTGCGCCGGATGGTTTAGACGAGTTGCAATAACATTTAAAAAGTCTGATGAATCTTTTCTCATAATTTATGGTCTTTGAAATTCAGCTCTTAAAATCTGGAGTTTCCTCTAAAAAAATTCGAAAATATAACATTATCGCAATGTAGAGCTGAGCGTAGCTTCCAAGAAATATATGAACACACGGCATTATCGAAATGTTTCGTTGAGTGTTAAGCTTCAGTTTCAGAAGAAATATAGTGAGCTAAGCCATTTTTCAGTCAGTGACTGTTGAAAATGAAGGTCGCGGTAACGGCAGTCATTTTTCATTTGGAACGCAAAGGAACTCGCATGCCTATAAGTTCATCCAGTAACGGAAAATCGTAGAACTATCTAAATATCATAGCGTTTGGTTGTAGGTATAAACTCCAGAGACATAATTCAAACATTTCATTGAAGCTAGTTTCTTGCATCACTCAAAGTTTTAAAATAACTGTGACTTAATGTTCGAACAAGAATCCTCGAGTTATAGTTCACCTCATGCATTGCAATAAAGCGACAAGTTATGAAAGATAAGTGATTCACATTCATGCATCAGGCGGTTGTAGTAATGTACTCATCCAACACAAGCAGTCAGGATGTCGCTGGCGCCATTCTTTTATGTAGAAACACTTATGCCAAACACACAGCATTTATGTACTTTGCCTTGTTTTCAAACTGTGTTGATAGCAAGCTAAATCTACGAACACTAAATGCGCGAGTGGCCGCATTAAGAGTAGTAAAGCACGATAAATTAATTTTTGCGTCTTTACTGCATATCATGTGTACACTTTCGTCAGTGTGAATTCATAATATTCAAATTGACAAAATATATTTCATGACGATGGATTGTTTAACTACCGTCAATGCGATTACATTTATTCACAAAACGTTATAACGAGCAAATGCGGTCATGAACAATACGCTAGTAAAATAGAGTGAGGTAATTTGAAAAAGTAATAACGAGACGCATTGTTCCTTTCTTCTTTGCACATCGTCTTCAGAAGTTCTTGTGGTTCAGTTGCTTTACTTTGTGAACTTCAGGACTCTGAACAGACGAAAGTCTAAAATGCCAACGAGTCTATGAATAGACTAAAATGCTGCTTTATTTCTTTGTATTCTCATTTTGTTTTTTAATAGTCTATCATTCCTTTGAACTGATGCTGATCGCTACAAATGAAGAGAAATTCTTTGAGTGGGAAACGTAAACTGAGCTAATGCTGATTTCACAACTGTTAAATATCAGCACGACGAATTGAATGAGCCATATTCTCCATGAATTGATATATCGGAGAACAAGAGAGCAGCATTTGCAATAAATGTTCATTTATTTAATACGGGACCAGGAAAATTAATGCGCATTTTATGCCAGTGTAATGCGATATTTAGTAAATTCATTGTAGATTTTGACGTGCGCCTGCACTGCGCACAAATGGGATGTTAATTAAGGCATGCCTACGTCAGATCCATTGGACATAGAACATTCAAACAAACAGCGTGCCTGCAAAATGAGATGAATTTACTTCGGAATGTCTCGCTAGCTATCCAATTCTGAGACTAATGATATCAAGCTTTGTCCTTTGATGCTGGCTTTCATTACAAAAAGAACACTTGAGAATTTCATCGAACAGCTCATGGCGGCTCTGTGGTGGTCGCACCAAAGCACGGCTTATCAAATTGGCTACAAATTTCGGCGACAAACGTCGCAAAATTGCAGAGTCAGCTCCAGCTTCCCGTTTTCACCAGCCTTCCACGTTCTCTTTTTGTGACGGTTCCATTCTGCAGCAAAAGTTACCCAGGCTTATAAAGTATGAAAGGAACCTTAAATTACCTCTGGAATTTCAGCACCGAAGTTGCTCTCGTTGCTTCCACGTTTTATGCCTCGAGTAACTCTAGTTCGAGAAGCATTAGCATTAATGCATGCATCCCCGGCTGATCTTCCCAAACTTGTTCCTGACACTGATTTGCCGGCTATAATAAAATTATTTCTTTCGAGCTGCCATTTGAATGAGTTGGGACTGTGAATAAAAGACTCGTTTAGTCAGGTCTACTGTGCCAATAGAAAGTGAGGAAGTAAGTTTTCGTTGCAAGGTCAAAACATTTGTACGGCAAAGATATGAAATTATTGTGGATCATTTGAATTTATATAGGATACTTTGAATTTATATAGGACTGTCGTTTGGATTCGGATGACTTTGCTGCTTTAATTAGTTTCTACTTCGAAGCTGCATAAGAAGATGAAGAATTCCACGAGACTTCTGTAAGGGATCTCCGGCTAAGCGGATCTGATTGATGACTTTAAACCGGAAAAGTACTCTGAAGAGATCAGTCAGGATTTAAGGGCTTATTTTATGAGCCGGTAAAATTAGAGTAAGATTGCTTCCTTACGCCTCTGTTCTAAAAAAGGAAAATTCGGCATTTTAGACTAGAATGTTTGCTCAAAACCTGCTCAAACAAAATGCGTTAATTAGAGGAAAAATTATTTTGTCACTTTCATTTGCATTTCGAAATGAATGAATACGAAAACACTACTATCATTTTTTTTTGTGTGACTGATTAGTTTCGATAAAAAAATAACTAGCGAAGTACTCTGTCCAACGGTTTACATTCAAGTCGCTCGCTTACGCAAATTTTACCAAGTCTAAATATTGCAAATCTACAGTACTTACAGAACTATCAGTTAAACTACATTTACGTACGAGGCTCGAAGAAAAACAAAATAATATTATATTGTGACTCATTAGCCACAACAAAGGCGATCTCAAGAGAGTGATGAGAAAGAACCGTTTAGTGTGGACTGTAGAAATTTGTGCACAATATGAGCCCTCAAACAAGATACCGGGCACACAGACTCGGCAAGTTAGAAAGAACAAAGATGAAAAGACGAAGAAGGGATAACGAAGAAAGCATATGGATTAAAAATCGTAACGTGGCCAAGAAAGATTCAAGTGCCAGTCCCCCAGCGTAGGATGGACAAACCTTTCTACCCTAAGCCTACTGCGCCTATCCTATGTTTCTTAAGGCACAAAAAATTCTCAGCTTTTAGTTTTTGCCACACCACTTTTTTGCTTCTAGTACACAACTTTTAGTTTTTGGTACACAACTTTTTTGATTTTGGAGCACAACTTTTTTTGATTTTGGTACACAACTTCTTTGATTTTGGTACACAACTTTTTTGATTTTGGTACACAACTTTTTTGATTTTGGTACACAACTTTTTTGATTTTGGTACACAACTTTTTTTATTTTGGTACAAAACTTTTTTGATTTTGGTACACAACTTTTTTGATTTTGGTACACAACTTTTTTGTTTTTGGTACACAGCTTATAGTTTTTGGTACGCAGCTTATAGTTTTTGGTACGCAGCTTTTAGTTTTTGGTACGCAGCTTATAGTTTTTGGTACGCAGCTTATAGTTTTTGGTACGCAGCTTATAGTTTTTGGTACACAACTTTTAATTTTTGGTCCACAACTTTTAATTTTTGGTCCACAACTTTGAATTTTTGGTCCACAACTTTTAATTTTGGTCCACAACTTTTAGTTTTTGGTACACAACTTTTAGTTTTTGGTACACAACTTTTAGTTTTGGTACACAACTTTTAGTTTTTGGTACACAACTTTTAGTTTTTGGTACACAACTTTTAGTTTTTGGTACACAACTTTTAGTTT
>JACJUY010000084.1:379512-393996 GCA_014220935.1 Platorchestia sp. MABIK
TCAAATTTGCGCCTTTAACGAAGCGTCAAAGTTTAGTGCTTTACAGCATTCGGCTTTACACTACAAACGTTGAGGTAACACATATGACCCTTCCAAGATCCAACAAATATCATGATCTTAGAACATGAAGCGCGTATTTCAGGTGGCGGAGGTGGTTAGATGGCCGGGAGCTAGTGCCGGAGCAGCACGAGGGGGAAGCACACGGTCCTCGCTAAAAGTGCGGTGTTGGAACACAACAACAGTGATGAACGACCCCCTGCTTCTGCTCTGTTTTTAGATTAATCGAGCTTGTTTTTGAAGCTCTTGTGACACTTGCGGTGAGCGTCGGCAATGCCACCGCATGAACACCGAGCGTGTCGGTGGCCAGCCTTCTGCTCCAGGGTGGATTTACTTCGCTACAGTGATTATATCGTGCTCAAGGAAACAAAATTAGCTTAAATTGGATTTGCACTCAATTTCAGGTTCTCCAACCGCAGCAAAAGTGTTCGAAAGAAAAAAAAGAAGGATGAAGGTACCATTTGGTATGAACTTAAGAAAACACGGTATCTGCGCTCAAGGTGTGCTCCCACACCAGTTCCTCTGCGCATAGAAAAAGTAAAATAAGAGTGCAATTTCAAAATAAGGCAATTTATGTAGCCACTGCATGAGAACATAGTCAAATGGATACGTTTTCTCAATCACGACGGGAGAATACTAGTGCAAACACAAATGATTAATAATTTTTACACAAATGTGCCTCAGATTATCATTGTTAGTAGTAGTTCAGAATTTGAACACAATATCCGAAAAAAGAACGGAAAGCATTCTTGAGAACTAAGGACTATTTTTCGGCCACAAAGTGGTGGTAATTAGTTTATTAGTCACAAAAAGAGTTGATGAACTACTGAGCGACAAAACGTTCTGTCGTAACGCACTGATCTTTTCTGAACTCATGCCACTCGACTTGTAACAGCCAAAGAAATGTAAGATTTGCACATCAATTAGCTCATGTAAAAAAATTTCGAATACTCTATTGTTAGTACTTCCAGAAAATATACAGTTGTAAAATTTTTCTTGAGTGGCGAATGTTACTCAGTAAAAACTAAATTCGAGATTGATCCCGCTGGCAAAAGAGAGAACTTTTACGAAAGACGAAACTTCATGCCTGGATAGTTTTATGACTGTACGGAGTAAAAAGAACACGATTGTAGAATGCCATTTCTAAATCAATTCGAACCTTAAAAGATCAAGAATGTATCATTTTAGAGATGCCTCGCAATCTCACAGGCATCCGTAAGCTACAGAAAACATTCTGAAGATCCTTCACAGAAGATAAAAGTACATCGAAAATAAAATGCTCATGCAGGCGGTTCGTCGGGAGTCATCTGTTGGATGCAGAGCTGGCATTGATCGTTCTCATAGCTCTACTTTTGCAGAACTCTTTTTGGCTTTTTATCAAGGCAGCGGGTCCCAAGAGAGCTGTTAGCAAATGAACTGCTTTTCCCTGCGGTGCAGCCTCAGCGCCTCACAATAAATCATGGAGAGCACCAGAAAAACTGACGCAATTTTCTTATAGGTGACTCCGCATCATATTTTGCAGCGGTGCGCTAAATTTTTCATCGTAGCAATTGAGTTCGGCAGTTCGCTGCATGTGCTGCTGCTGCTGCGCAAATTATGGAGTGGTGCTGGTACGAAGCATGTATGACTACAAGTTATATGGTTAGATTGCTGTCCAGCGCTACCCTGTTTTTTTTTTGTCCCACTGGTTAGCTCTTCACTTCTTGGCACATGCGATGTAATCGAGTGGAGTCGAATTGTTAATCTAAATGCTGAAAGTCAAAAGTATAGAGACTTATAGCATCGAAAACAATGAACGTAAATCACTCGCAGAGTCTTTCTAGTAGAGTTGATTATTTTTCAACTCTAGCTGAACGTTCAAAGGAAGCATGTTGGAAAATGCTTCCAACATAATTGGGAAAACTTTTCACTAGCCATCATGGCGATGAAATGACCATCAAGTACTGGCATACGATAGAACATGGAGTGTTATTGAATATTTTCACTCATGGTCTATGCAAAATTGAATGGTGTGAAAGTTTTCGTACTTCGTACATTTCATCTCAAATCTAATTGAAAAAATATTTTAAAAACATTTCTGGTTTCACTACAGCTTGGGAATTCAATGAAATTTCGACATTTTTGGGATTTTTGCTGAATCACTCAGAATTTGAGTTTATACATTGTTTTTAAAGCACTACCAGAAAAGAAGCGTAGCAGAAAAACGGTCGGTAAACAGAATTGCTTTGCGCGATCATTTCAAATGAGATCATAGCAAAAAACGTATCCTGAAATTTCTCAAAAAAATTGCAACAAACTGATAGCATAATACTTGCGGAATGAAAGAAAAACAATAACGGCGAAGCGAACAGCCACTGGGGAAAATATAATGATCCGTTGCAGCAGAGGAGAAAAATGAAAGCACCGTGAAATGCCAGGGGTCAATTTATCGTGCGAGCAAATGTCTCCAAGATCACCTTGAAATAAATAAATAAATATCATGCGGAGAAAATTTCTACAGAAATGACATGAGACGCGGAACAGATTTACATTTTCAGGCTCCGGGGAAATTTTAGACGAGTTTCTCGGCTGTTCAGCTTACTTTGAGCCAGAAAATGAGAGGCTTGGAAAGGATGAACGCTCTCGTGGAATTTACACAAACACGAAGGTTGATTTGTTGTACAAGAGAAATAAAGGAACCACTTCCTCGGATTAGTTTAGAAGTTAGTTTGAGCCTCTCAGACTGCCGTTCCAAAGAGAGGAAGGAGGAAGACGTCATTTATGTAGTATGGAATTAAGGAAACGCGAAATCCATGCACAAAATACATAGAAACAGCAAGCTGACTAAGAAACTTATGAAACAAGACAAAAGTTGAAGAAGAAAGTAGTTCGGTACCGAAAAATAGGACAGCAGTGAACCGAGAAAAAGATTGTCCGTAACAAAACAAAAAACCTATTTTATTTCAACAAAAGGAAGGCCTACCTAACCTTTGGCTCGGGACGTCACATATTCCCCCTGTGAGGGCCAATTCCAATGGATCCAATAGTTATATCCCCTTGAGGGACCACTTTTTTGGAATGAGTAGTAAATTGAATGAAGTTATGAATGAAGTAAAATGCATGTCAGAGCCTTTCATCTGGACGAAAAAATACTATGTGAACTGAAGTATACCATGTAAAATTATCGAGTTTGTAAAACATCGGAACTCATAAGAGCTGTGAACACGGTGATTAAGGGGCGAGAAGATAATACTAAAAGTCTGTTTATCCTACTCTTGGCACAACAAAAGTGTTCCAAAGAGAAGAAGGATGAAGGCGCCATTTAGAATGGCGTTAAGAAAACGAGGAATCTATGCATAAGTCGTGTTCCTACATAAGATCGCCCGAGCATAGAAAGTGCAAGTTAGGAAGGAGGTTCACGAAACCAGATAAAATTTGAAGGAGAAAGTCAGGGGTGCTGAGAAAAAAGAACATCAGTGAACCAAGATAGAGGTTCTGGAGCAAAAAAATTATCTATTCTCTTTCAACAAAAAGCAGGCATACTTAACTTCCAGGTTCAGGTCGGGACAGCACATGTCCCCCTGGGAGCGCTAATTCCCAAAAGACGCAATAGTTGCATCTCCCCCGAGGGGATCTTGGGTAANAATTCATCTGCGGCATTACTTTCTGATACTCTGCGTAAGATAAACTCAGTTTTATCTGAGAGGGAGAGTTAGCAGGTCTAATTATCACAAAGCCCACTAAAAATACAAAAATCTCAACCCATTTCATGAAAGAACTCTAAGCAGTTGAGATAAAGTAATACAATTAAAAGTTTATATCCTGTCACTGATTGCTTAATTTGGAAGAAGCAAATCGCTGACTTATTCCAAATACACTTGGACACAGATCGATTAAATGTGACCATAAAGTAATTACAGTGGCTAGGATCAAGGCAACAAAGCGAATGTAAGTACGAGTTTAAAAGCGAAAAGCATGGAGAGTTCATATAAATCTCGTACGCATGTAATGCATTGCAATCATTGCTCGAATTTCTCTAATAAATGTAGCAGGTGTGGTGTGATAAATTTCGAAGTATTGGATCCGGCCAAGTCCATTCTTGTGCGTCGTGCCGTTCAAATGACCCATAAATTTTAGGGCCAGTTTAAAAAGACATCGCAAAACCCACTAAGAGCCCAGCAGACCAAAGACTGAGTGCTTGTCCCACGTAATTTTGAACCTGGTCGCTGTAAAGAGTGATCGATGGCTTCTTCTCAGAAATAAAATCCTTTTCCTCGGGCGGAATTCTGAAATATTCGAAAACTAGGTCCGAGCGTTTGAAGAGACGTGGTGTTTCAATCGAGGAGCTTGGTAGTAATTGTGAATGTCACGCTTTGGCCTTCACGTAGGCCTCCCTTCTTCTGTTCGAGGAAAAGTGACGTTTGACCACATGTTTCAGTCAGAATTCGACGAGCAGAGGATCACTGCGTCGCATGAAGAATGTCACTCGCTTTGATTGAGGTTTGCCACGAACCAACCAAGATTGCCGGCGAGAGGTTACGGGCTAGCAATTACAGAAGCGTCCTACACGTTCCGACACGCTGCTTTGGCCGCTGTCTCTTGGGGTGTTAGTCTGACGTCTCTCTTGTGACATGCAAGGGACCGCATACACCTTAACCCAAAGTCAAACCGGAAGGGGGAACAGCCATAATGGTTCATGTGTCCCTAGTGGATGACGTTGATGAATGGTTGCGACATGTCTAGAGTTATGGTTAGGAGCCGAGAAAATGACTTGTGGCGCATAAAATTGTTTATCCAGTGAACACCGACAGCGCATACTGCTCGCTTGTATCAAAATGAGAAAACACGTGTTAAACTGACAAGCTAAAGGGAGGCTGAATCAAAATCAAGGCAGTGACGTATCATATATTCAATTCATATCATATATTTGGATTGTATACTCGTAAAATGTTTTTATGAGCTCATTGAGCTAAACAGCATAACGTACGTATATTCACGGATATCAATCACACCAAACAAGATAACTCGACAGACATTTCATTTACATCTGGTCAAACTGAGAAGACCGATCAACGATGGAACTAGGTCCAGTACGTGGCACACTTCGATGAATTTCTGCGACTGTGGTTGGACAGGACAAGGACACAGCAGTGAGAGTGAGGGGAGTTGATGGGTTATCCGCGGGGATTTCCAAATCCCGAAATTCCCAGCATTTGGACCGCAGTTCTTCAGCTCACCTCACAAACCTGGCAAGAAAGGGCGCTCATCTCAACGCCGTGAGAATTCAAGGCTCATGACGACAGACATGCATGAGGAGCCGACCATTAGAAAAAGGACTTCGAATTATTCGACACGATGGAATTAAAGTCCAATGAACACTTATTCAAGTATTGTTCTGGAAAAGGTATTTTTAAAACAACGTAGGTTTTCGGTGTACTCAAGTAACAGGGTGGGAACCACAACAATATAAATACATCAGTGCAGGAAAAAAAAATGGGTACATAACACCGAAGTTTCTATGAAATCCAACTATATCAACCTTTGGATTATTTTAAAATCAGTAAGAGAATCGGAGTTGTTATTAGTCAATATTCAGAAGATGACAAAAGATTCATGATATCGAAAACGAAACATTACATTGCTTTATTATACAGCATATAAACTTTTTTCCAATCTTCATATCAAAGTGAAGCGTTGAATTCTTCATTAACACAAAATATTACGCATAATGGTTTTCAGTTATGAAGTAGCGCAGAAATGAAGGAACCGAGCATTGCTTGTGAACATTTTCATAGATGAACACCAACTTCGTGTGTTGCACGGAGATGCTCCTTAGGATGCGCTCTGGGTCAGGATTTGCAAACAGGTCCAGGCGTCACAGCAGCACGACTGGTAGCGTTGAATCTTCCAAGTCAACTTGGCTATGTTACGTGCCGCATCAAGTTTGGATTTTTCAAAATAAAAAGGGATATCTATGCACAAGACGTGTTCCAGAATTACGATACTCTACGCTTAGGAACAGCATGTTAAGAAACAAGACAAATGAAAGGCAAAGAGGTGATAGCGAAGGCAGCATGAAAGCTGAAAGAAGTAATGTGGACCCAAAAGTTAGTCTCGAAGGCCCATCCATAGCTGAAGTAACCTTGCAGTATCCCCCAGAGGCGCCAGTCCCAATTGCCTACGATAGACAAAGTGAACTAAACTGAACCATTTTCCTATTCTTTGCCCTTAGGCGGGCACGAAAATCGACACAGTAGCACTCATTGAATGGCGATACAACGTTCTCATGTTCAGTACGACCGGTCGCTTCTGTTTTAGAAGAACATTATATTCCATTTCATAGTTAGTAGCCTGTTCGTTTTTGCAGGCATTTTGTACCAAGTTCGACCGAGTCATATCTGCAATCCGTAAAAGGACGTCACCCAAGGTGAGAGAACACATTGAGTTTTACTGTTCAGATCAGCAATTCTACCAAAATCCGTGCTTTGAATTATGGAACACAGTTGATTTTTTTTTCTTGCGGCCAAAAACTCGGGTTCGCAAATTTATGTTCTTAGGAACTACCAGACACCATATAAGATATTCCGCTGGCTCCTCAACATGCGAGAAATACATGCAACCAAAAAACCGGAGCAAATGTAAGTTTATTGTTGAGTTTACTTTTGGCTGCGGGATGGAGGTTGTACAGGCTTTCTACAGAGACGGAGCGCGCGTTGTTCTGTTGCTGGAAGTGAGGCGGCATCAATGCAGATGTTGTACGGCTCCAATTAGAACTGGCGGACAGATGTCGGGATTAGGTGAGGCTGGCGCACCGATGGAATGAAGGATTTCATGCTTCTCGCCAAACCTAACATTGCACTCTTAATGAAAACTGACTTCAGCTTCGGAGCGCTATGCGCCAAAATAAGCCTCAAGCAACATTTATGTGGAATGGCTTACTTAGTGTACGCAAGGCTTTGATTTTATTTGTTGTGTAATTTCAAAGTATTCATTGAGTAAATAGTCAGACCTGGCGTTTTATAACTCGGAAGTCACTGCTTGAGTGAAAAAATTTGATTAGATTAAAATTTAGTTTAAGCATCCCTAATAACAACAAAGTTGTTCCAAAGAGAGGATGGATGAAGGCACTATTTAGTGTGGAGTTCAGGGAACGTGGAATCTATGCAGCACAAGCTGTTTACCACACAAAAACCCCTATGCATCGAAATAGTAAGTTGAGGTAGAAGGTTTTGAAACAGGATAAAAATTGAAGATGAAATTAAAAGGCACTGAAAAAAGGACAGCAGTGAACTAAAAAAAAGGTAGTCCCTAACAAAAACCTATTCCATTTCAATCTAACGAAGGCCTGTCCAAATCTCAGCTTGGGATCCCACTTTCCCTCTGGGTGAGCTAATTCTCAAAATCACAGCAGTTGTATCCCTTACAGGGTATAAAATGGATGAAGGATTGGAAATGGATTAGACCTATATTCAGGTCTTAGCTGTTGTCTTAAGTTGCAAAACGGCGGTTGCACGTGTGGTACCAATAGAACTCTCGAAGGCATGTCAAAACCTTTTGAGACAGGTTGTGGCGCAATAAAGGAAAAGATGGTGTCTTCACGGTATACGAAACCTATATCAGCCGACTTTAGTGTGTCCGCATTCTCCTCAGGAAGTAATCATGCTGTGTGTTAGTTGAAAGGAAAAAATAAATAGAGAGTCCTCTGCATTATGAAACGAGTTGGGAGACTGACAATGGTAGGATAAAATATTCATTTTAATCACGTAAAGTTTTAATATAATTTTTGTTCGTTTCTTTACGGAAATTGTAAGTTCAGGCACATCCAATTCTATCACGAGATAAAAACAGGAAAGTAATACTGTGTTGGTTCTCTGCCGATCTACACAACCTAGCTTCAATTTAATCACCGATACATCCAGTCTCCTTAAAACGTAAATTTTCGTATAAAATAGCGATGTGCCGTTAGGAAATTTTCGCATCAAAGTAGGCATCAGTGACTGTCTTCAAAGCATCTCCGATCTCATCTGTCGCAGCCTAGGAGCCTCTCATCATTTCAAAAGCATCATAAGACCCGAGCTCACGCCTCACCGTAAAGATAAAACTATGAGATCCCATTAGGTCAATGTGCCAGGCTAAGTCTCATTAATCCTGTTATCAAACCACCTCCTGTTCAGAGGACTTCTTTACTGGAGCTGTACTTTCATCAGGCGTAAAAGCCCAACTCTGAAGATGCCTAAAAGAAAGGACGCAACTCGGGCGTCGGGGCCGGAGAGCTTTGAGGCGCTCGCCGCCTCTCCAGCTCGTTTCTTTTCTCTGCAGCCTTTGATGACTCCGTCCTGTAGTCTGGCATACACACAAAAAATCGAACCTGATACTCTGATTGTGGACTGATCGCACGAAAAGGTCGCCTATGAGGGTAAAGTTTCAAGAAGTGGAGACGAGAAACCCTAATTCAATTTGCAACCTAATCAGTTTTGACAGCAGTAAAAGTTCTGAGCTTACTGCACTTGCGAGTAGAAATCAGCGCTTCACGCACGAGCCATAGCGATTTGTAAGACAAGGATGACATCCACTTTATCTTCCCTGTCACTGATTGAGGTCAAAAACCAATCTTCTCGAGTGGTACTTTCGTCCACGCACTCCGGATAAAAACAATCAAGTATGAAAATTTCGTCCTATTTACTTCCCATTCAGAATAATGCGAGGAGAAAAAGGTCATTGCACTTGAGCACAAAATTCTGAATAAAGTATGTTCGTATTTAAAAACAAATATATGCATAACTGAATTAATAACATCTCGTGTGCAGTGGCACCACAAGCGTCAAGTAAATGCAGTCACCCCAGCGCGCTCGCACCCACATTGCGCTGCATGAGGCCTAGACGAACTGGGCGCTCAGTATTCCAGTCGGAGCTAACATGATGCAAGTCCCAATGTAATTTAGGCCAAAGGGGCTAATATTCTCAGCTGCTTACATAAGCTCTCATGGCTCGCAACATTGTTCTGGCGGAGCGTGTATGGCGAGCAGCTTTGTTGGACCGGAGCATACTAATGTGCACGTATTTCTGCCAGATGATCCTTTGAAATAGTCGGCTCGGCTCCAGCCTACTTCCAGCAGCCTGGAGACTCTCTCCTACACTCACTTGCGGCTAAATTTCTCATTTGCGCTACGAGGGTGGGAGAAAATTTTATTGCTCCTAACTAGGGTGGCAAAAAGTACACGAATTGCAAAGTTATTACTGTTTTGTCCCTTATTTTAACTCTCAGACGTTTGGAGGTTCATTTGTGTTTTAGAATCTGGCTCTCGTTAATTTAAGTTAGGATTGCACAAAAATGAAGACATGCATGGTATCGAGTGAAACCGTTATAGAAAACATTCAGCCACTCAAAAGCAGCATTCACGCAATTCAGCCAATTGAGTCGGTATTGACTGACCTTGAACATGCCGTTTTGTTCGCGCGTTACTTCGCTCCATTGTGGATAGACACATTTCAGCGTTCAAAAAAGGCTGAACAATTTTATTTGCCAACTTTGCAGGAAAAATATTCACTATGACCAATAAAAAATACGCATACATTACGTCCACCAAGATTCACTCGATTGAGTTGAGGGAATGAAATACCATGAACTCTTCGTAATTGTTCTTCTTCGCGCGAAATGACATAATCGGGATATACTATTCCAAAAACTTTCCCTACGAGGAGTTCACCACGGCTTCTATCGAAGTAATTCCATTTCCATTGGAAAATTCTATCAAGTGCCCTAAATCAGGTCCTTGTCAGCGCAACAAGGGCGTGAAATTTCAATATTTCGGCTGCCACAGTCCCTACAGCGGGATGAGGAGCTGTGTGCGAGTACCTGGAACGAGCCAGAGAGGATAAAAAAGCAAAAACGAATTCGTCACTCAGGAGGTACACAAGAAATGGCTACTGCCGCTTTCAAAAAACAGTGATGTCATGATAGATCTACAGTAGACTCACCATTACTGATTTTGCGCTATGGACTATGGGCAAAAGATAAAAGCTAGTTTTAAAATTTATGCAGAAAGCTATTCTCCGATAACCTGCCTTGTGTAGGAGTATAATTCGTTCAGAAAAGTACAGAGAAATATAACAAAATAAAGTTTTTTTTCACAATTTTGATATTAAAGCTAAGCTTAGCTGCTGGAAACGTGCTCACTCTTTCATTCGTCCGTTGCCAGCAAACGTTCAAAAGTTATTGAGAGCAAAAAATGCTTATGAATGACTGATAGTGCAATCAAATCAAACTGTAAGGTGCGAGTGTCGATCAGGTGGCTTTCTGGTCAACTATCTGCTAAAATACCGCTGTCGCATTCAACATGATCTTAGGGCTTTTTCAATCTACGGATAATGCACACAGCATTTAACCATGACTTTAACCATCCACGTGTAAGAAACTTCAGTTTCAATTTGTTGACTCTCTAAAAGAGAAGTATATGGTACGAAATATTTTGTCCGGAGTCATGGATATTACTTGAAGTATAATTAGAACATAGAAGAGTACAGCTACCATCGATCTTTTTGACAACATAACCATAGAAAAATAAACTTGAGCAACAGAGCTGAAGCACGGGAGCCCTGCGGGTAAATCAAACATCTGGCATACCTTCCATCTCCTGGCATTAATCATCGAATGTACGCCTTATTCATGTTTAATCAACATATTTATCACACAACGGGTGTTGACATTACAAGGAAGTGAATTTTGAGTTAGAATTCCAGACGGGACTGCTGTTTATTTAACGTCTCTAATTAGTGCAGCTGTTGACTTGAAGGTCGGCTGCGAAGTGTTCCTCGCTCGCAATTTTTAACATCGTCACTACGAACAGGAGTAATTACATGCATAGGTCGCCCACATTTCCGTGCTTATCCATATTAATAGGCAACGCGTCCACGACGACTTAAGAACCTGCATTTGCGTAAGTAAAATGATAACCTGAAATATTAGGCAAAACCGAGAATTTCTCTCCACATTATATTACGAGTATTATCGTATTAGTTTCAAACTTAAAAACTCAACGAAGGCGATCTCAAGAGAGCGAAGAGAAGAGACCATTTAGGATGGACTGTAGAAACGGGGAAGCTATACACAAGGTGTGCTCCCACACAAACCCTCCTGCGCTTAGAAGTAGTAAGTTGAGAAAGAAGTATGAAACAAGATAAAAGTTGAAGAAGAAAGGTGTGGGTGGGGAAAAATAGAATAGCTGCAGAAATTGTCGGAAAACACTAAAAATGATGAAAATAACAAAAGATAGTTGGAGAAAATAATCACGAGAGTCGCAATAATTATGAATGTTCAAAATTAACAAAAAAAGGTAGCTTAATTTCATAATTTAAAACTTGCTCATTAGGGAATTCTTGGGATTTGAGAATTCTTCACCGAGGATTGCCAATAGCCCTCAGAAAGGCGACGACAACAAGCACGGTCATGATATCACATCCTCGAGGGGATGGTCAAAGCTCCTAAGTGTACCCAAAGAAATGATAATATTCCTTGTTTCCTGCACGTTAAGCACTCTGCACTAGCAGGAAGAATGCGCGGAAGATCAAAGAGCTTACTTCAGACCCTAAAACAAATCGCTACATCCAAACGCAGCCTAAGATTTACGCGCTACTGGTGAGCCGCCGATATTGAATAGAGTACAAAAATTTTTGAGGGGGAAGTACTCACTTTGATTAGTGACCTGGACTTGATTCGTAGATAAGAACTATCCTGTCTTTATTTTATCCCTGTATTTTAACAAGTTTTCTTTGCGACATCGCGGACCAGACCTAACTTGGTTCATTGTGATAAGCTAAGGTAAAAGTTAAATACCATTTGGCTAAAGTATAATAGTTATTTTAAGGATCAGTTGCCATTTCAGAGATATTTTACAGAAGAAAGAGAAAGAACCATTTAATTTAGATTAAAGAAAACGTAGAATGCATACACAAGGTGTGTTCCCCCACAGGATACCTTGCACATAGAGTCAGCAAGTTACAAGGCAGAGGAGAAAGAGGTAGAAATGACGACCAGGGATAGCAAAAAAGGTCTACAAATTGAGAAAAACAAGTTAGGTATGAAAGAAATGAGTCCTAGAAGCCTATCTGTAGTCGAGGGAACCTAAGAGAATCTCATTGGGGCCGCTAGCCTCGAGAACATAGGACAGACAAACCTAACTAACCTAAACCTGTTGCTCATCTTATTCCCTCTAAGGGGCCGCTTGACTGAGTTAAGGCATCTCGACATGTATAAAGATGCACGAGACCTCACTTGCGAGAACACATGTGGACAAGACATTGGGGGCGAAGGAGCAGAGGTACAAATTGCTAATATAACTTGATGAACTTTTAAAATAACTCTTCTCGTGTGTAAGGTAATCCCAGTGTTGCAGTTATGATCACAAAAAATTACGGATCTTGCAAAATAACGAAACCCAAAAGTTGCAGCCAGGCAACGGAATTTATCGTGCGTCAAAATTTCGAATTCCATGCCACAACAAGAAAATATCTGCCGAAGACAACATGGCTCTGCAAAATCAGAAAGCGAGTGCCGTACGAGAGTAAGGAGCAAAAATTGCACACGGCAGTCACAAAATGCCGAGATCAAATCTCGAGACTTGGCAGCGCGCTCGCACGCTTTAGTTTAGGCGAGCGCGGAGGAGTGAGAGGAGCAAGAGCTTGCATCAGGAATTGCAGCGGGGCGCAAGCTGCAGCTCGCCAGCAGGATGGATGTGAGAGCCCTGGCTGTGGCAGGTCGGAAGCAGGCTAATGCAGGTCTGAGTGAGCGGTCTGGTCTGCTTGAGGGCCGGGCTGCACCGCGCCATTATGGAGACTTCTCAAACTTACTCACGCTTTTCACTGGACTCCCCCCGAGTTGTACTGAAATTAGATGGTGTGTGCGTCCGAGCTGGAGTTGCTGAAGTGGCTGCCAAACACAGCTACGCCAAACCCAAACGTGCTCTTGGGATATAGTTTTGTCGGCAGTAGCCCACAACTGTTACTTTATGTGAGTGCTTGTCGCCAAAAACTCGATCCTCGATTTCTTTAATACAAATACAAAAAAATTAAAACATTGAAAACAGTCATAACTATAGCAAAATTTGACATTGCAGAACACATATATGCGGAATTGAAACATGACATAGCTAACTTATAGAGTCTACAACTAGTGGACATTACATTTAGCTTAATGAATTGTAGAGTCATTTATATTCGAATATTTAGAGAATTCGGAATGAAATCAAGAAATTAGCAAAGAGAAAATTTGGAAAACTGGAATAGCAGTTCAGTGCGACAAAAATAGCGTTGATAACGTTGTTTTACACTCCTATGACTTACGCATGCATACGAATTTACCTCGTTTGAGCCTACAACTCTCAAGCACGCTATTAACCTGAACAACTGCTTCAACTAAGTGGCTTAGGTTTTGAATCATTTCGGGGGCATTTGAAAATTTTAGGAGTGAAGAACACTGCTGAAGTATGTGAAGTATGATCATAACGAATAAAGATGCGGGAAAAATACCCATGTTGAAATGGAGCAGGAAAAACGAGATGCTTCGCAACCTAAGGGAAAGCTTTGATGACGCTAACATGAATCATTCAATTCAAAGGGAATGAATTTGAATCATTAATAATTATCTGACTGAATATTTAAGGAACGGTTACAATGTAACTTCTAATGTCGGCATACAAGTGACAGCTATTTTACCGGAAATTTCGTTTGTATTTTCCTACGAAAATAAAAATGTGAGCGTGGATTCGTCGATTGATATAAGCAGAAGCAGGCGGGATATCAGTATAGGCGGGAAACGCCCTCGCGTTTCCCTCACTGCATTATAGTACAGGTTTCGTTAGGGGATCTCAGAGACGACTTAGCCCCCATTGGACTTTTGTCTTGCTAAAATGACACTTTCTCCTATTACAAGTAACATATATTCGGAACAACTTGTGTATTCAAATTTCGTGTTGTGACGATTCTTTGATACTTTCTAGAGAACCATGAAATACAGTTCACCTAATAAATACAAGGAACTGCTTAGTTACACAAGAAAGTAGTGAAATTAAAGCTCAATAACAGCATTTCTTACTTGCTCAAAATGTATAACTAACCGCAGTTCATTTTCGATACTGAATATTTTTGAGAGTTACTCTGTGGCAGAACTGTTGTGTTTTTCACCCAATAAATTTGTGGTTAAATATATTAACTCTGTAGCTCACTGATGAGAGATGTATTTCTCTACTCGAGTACTTTACTTTACAATCGTTATTACGGGTCAGTTGCAAACCATTACACATATTTCTACAGCGTTCAAATGTCACGGAACGAAGGGGCTGGGGTGGCGTCAGGCGCCTTCCCCTTCCCCCCCGCATTCGTAGTGAGGGATTTAAACCTCATAGTGAGAGAGGAAACGGAAAATTCAGAGCGGAAGAAACACAGAAGGAGAAA
>JACJUY010000084.1:399041-417523 GCA_014220935.1 Platorchestia sp. MABIK
TAGACAAGTAGACAGTATAGACAAGTAGACAGTATAGACAAGTAGACAGTATAGACAAATAGACAGTATAAACAAGTAGACAGTATAGACAAGTAGACAGTATAGACAAGTAGACAGTATAGACAAGTAGACAGTATAGACAAGTAGATAGTATAGACAAGTAGATAGTATAGACAAGTAGATAGTATAGACAAGTAGATAGTATAGACAAGTAGATAGTATAGACAAGTGGATAGTATAGACAAGTAGATAGTATAGACATGTAGATAGTATAGACATGTAGATAGTATAGACTAGTAGATAGTATAGACATGTGGATAGTGTTTGGAGAACCTGACCCACCCTGTTCAATTCTACTCTAAAGTAGAAGAAATTTTTCCGGGCGCTATGTGGCGCAACCTGCTCTTGTCTGGAGAATAATAGCTAAGTATTTCGAAGAGTCTGAAAGGTGAAAGGCAGAAAAAAGAAGATATTAGTTTTAAAGGCTAGCTGTAACGTACGCCAATTCGAAATAAAAGAACCATGGATGTGAAATGTTATAAGCCCATGAGAGACTCCTGCTGTAATAATCGATGACTCCAATGCAAGTAACTGAGAATATTATTGTCTTTGATCAGCCAACAATTTTCGGGGCGCATAAACAAAGCAATTCTTTCGGTGATGTGTTGGTGCTGTCGGCACTTCAAAGCCGTGAATGTTCCAGCGAACAAATTAACAAAGGAGTCGGAACTAGTTTGCTTCTACTGAAATGGATGAAAAAGTTTTTCAGACGAATATTCCAGCCGGGTCATATGGAAAACGATCGTATATCCCTATGCAAGGATGCCTTGTTATGACAAGCCTTATTTTCTATCTGTGCAAAATGGTCTAAAACAACATTTCTCTTACGTTCCTTCAGGCTGGATTTTTCGGCAATAGACTTCAGTACTTATTTCACTTGCAATACAGTATTGCTCTAAAAAAATTTCTAGCTTATTCTCAGCGAAATGCATATTTTTCTTGAAGCTTACCATCACTCTCTCCAGAAAGAAAATAGATATCACAGAATTTGGAGGACATCGATTGCTGATTCAGAGTCTCCAAAAATAGCACAGTGAAAGAAAGTATAGTATTTCAATGAAGGTAAAGAGTTATGAAAGAAATTTTGTTTTTTATGAGATTATAAAAAAAACTGACTAATGAGTGAATAAAGAGCTTTTTGGTCACTTAAGTTATAATTTATTGATATGTTGCAGCGCAGTAAATTCCTTCGATATTATAAAACACCACCCACACGCTCATGCGAAAGTGAAATTCACTACAGACAAACGGTAATTCGTTTACGGTACATCGAGCCGAATTGAACAATAAAACAGGCATAGAAACTCTGTGGGCTTCCAGACTAGCTTTTTGCAACATCTCAAGTCATGAGGTCATAGCAAAATTTTTGCCCAAATTAAAGCAGATTGTTACTATACATTTCCATTGGCCAATCATCGTTTCACCTTGTAGCAAAAAAAAATTTTTTTAAACTAATTGCAACACGAATGCCAATTTCTCTCATTTCTAAAGTTCATATCTTTAGCTACTAGAGTACGTCATAGAGATTACTTTTTCGTAGTGCCGTTGGTCGGACAGGCCGGAGTCCCTCGCAGACAACGAGAGATTTTTGTGAAGTTGACGGCCAGGGAATGACTGGAGGCGCGCCCGGTCTGCTCGCGCTCCTAGTAAACAAACCATGAATATTTCTTTAGGAGGCCCGCCATCATAACGATGCAGTTAATGGGCCGAGCAGCGCATAAAACATCTCCTGGATGAGGGACTTTAAAGTCCGACGGAAATCTTACATAGCCCTTGGAATGCACGAGTCTGGGAAAATAATGCGCCAGTTAAAGAGTTTTTATGTTTTTTTGGGAGGAGTGTTTTTACCCACCTAAAGGGGCTTGATTGGAACAGAGCCGCTGAACTTGAATACTTGGGTATTAAACTTATTTGTGAACACATTCTTGCTGATTGAAGATCATATTTCGTCATTTTTCTCAGAGGAACGAGAGGTGAGAAGTTGACTGTGGCATCAACAAATACTAGGACATAAAAAAGATCTCCGAGCCGTGTATCGCTCACCCGAAAATGTGAAGCATTAATTTCTTCAATTAAAAAATCGTCAAATGATTTTTAGAATATCCGTCGATCTTGAAGATAGTAGACGCTATCAAACAGCCATGAGCACAGGCAAAGCTTTCTGGTGCTGGTGGTATTTTAAGAGCCGTATTCTAAGCCGGCTCCTCGGAATGCTGCTGGATTAATTGGAAAATAAAATGAGTTTCCCGTCGATGCTGTTTGGTACACATCAATAGTCTTAAAATAGGACCTGAAGTCATATATGTGAACAAGAGTTTTATTTCTGTCGTACTCGCACACCAATCTATGCAATAGATACAAACATCTGATCCAAGACTTCTATTCGCCAACTAGAGTTTCAACACGCACGCCCAATTAATACTTATCCAATTTCTTCATCCATACATATTCTTCAGTTTAAATGCACTGATAACAAAGTGAAGCGCAAATTTATAAGTCAGGCAGAAGAATCGAAAATTTGAGCACATCCATCCCCGTTTATTAAGCAATCTAACGGCACTTGAGCGCTCCTATGTCAGTGAGAAGAGCTTCAATCTCGACCCTTTCTTTGTTCAGACCCGACTCTTGAAACGCACATTACCTTCATTGCTTCACGTCCTCATCAGCCGAGTCGAGGGTTTTACTTTAGATTTATTGAACGCAAACCTCCTGATATTTCTGCTCGTGGTTCTTCCTCCATTTGTGGTAACTTATTGAAGTATTTCTCGTATCATATGAAATAATTATTTCTCTACGGGAGGAATGATTCCATAATCCAGTTAGAGCTCAGAAGAGCGTGCACTTGCGGTACTTTAACGGCTAACTTCTGCAAAGGCTTCAAGGCTGCGAAGCTGCTCTAAATATTCTACACAAACATAAGATGAGGCTGTGAAATTCTAAATTCGTTCAGGGTGACGTTTAGTTTAACGCGTTAACCAGAGTGTGTTGAACTGTAGTTTAACATTCAACTCAGATTATACCGAGCTTTAAGCATTAAAATGAACAAAAGATGACTTGGAACGCGTTTTTACTAAAATTTCATTAATTACATCAAAAACTCAGTTTGTGACCAACTGTCACCTTCATTAAGAAAATCCCATTTGTGGCCACGGGTGGGTCATCAAACAGCCAAAGTGTTGATTGACGTCAAGAACATAAGAATCAAGGACAGCTTTCTCAAATTGTCCTATTCAAGTTATTTCCCAATAGTTGATTTAAAAGGTCATTAAATGCTACTGACCTAATATGAGCGAAAGTACCGTCTTTTTTGATTAAAAACATTCAATTAGTCAGAACTATCGTAAAAACAAGAAAACGTTTGATTTCCTCGACTCACCAGTCAACGATTTCAGCATTGCTTATGGAATATCAGTCCATCTTGAAGATTTTTTGATGCTATCAGACAGCAATAAGCCTTTAGAGTATTAGGTATTCACTAAATTGAAAATATTCCCCCAATAAATATTCGTCAATTTATCTAAATGAAATGAGGTATACCTACGAAAGATGGTCCGTAAGAAAGCAAAACAACATCATTTAACTGAATCATTATGACCTACAGTAATTTCAAAATCAGATTGTTTTAGAACATCGGCTTAATAACCTAATGCAAACTAGACTTCCAATTTGCCGATACGGAATTCTTCACGAAAAAGCTTAAAACAAACATGCCCGTGTGAAAATGTTTTGCGCTGTGCGAGGAGAGTGCGACACCTGCGGTGTTGGTTCATTTTTTTTTCTTGTATTTTACACATGCTTCAAGTACGCAGAGGATTTTTACACTGATTCGAAATCAAGTAGTTTCAAAACCCCAGACAATGAACCATCGAATTTCAAGGGCTAACAAGTTTGCTATTTCATGAAGAGCTAACATCTGGGAAGAACGTATTCGCTGTTTCCTTTTGTATTCATTTTACAGACGCGTGAAGTACGCAAATTATTTTCATGCTGTAGGAGAAACATCCACTTTCAAAACACAAGCCGATGAGACCTAGAAATTAATTACTCGTATGTTCGCTATTTTTATCAAGCGCTTTCACCATTAACTAACCCAAAGCTGATAACACAACCGCGACCGACTCAAAACATTAGCACAACAGTGAGGAGTTGCGGCGCAGACCATCATGATCACAGTTCACCCTAAGGTACCTGGATGATTTTCGAACAATACACCACCGACGTCTACGTAAGCTGCAAGCAAGGTTTGGAAAATAGCCTGATTTTGTGCCTCGCACCACAGCAGATCTGTGCTGCATGTCCAGGCCTTGCTGAGCGAGAGCGTCAGAGTTCCACTCCCCCCTTGCTCCCTGGCGTCGATGCCCCACAGCACGGAAGGACGCCTGCCACGTCGTGAGGGATGGCAACGTCACCGTAGGGGTGAAGCTAAGGGTGGTAATAATGTTGAGCCACAATGAAGCGCGCAATTATCCTATACGATAATTCATAGATACTTCGGTGCTCGTTAGATCCCTTGGCCTCAACGTCGTGTCATATCCAGTACAGTAGATATCTAAAAATCGTGTAGTGACTGAGGGTTTGTGTTTATGTTAAAATTTAATGTTTGTTATGCACTCGAAAGATGCCTCTACACTAAAATGTAGAAATCGAAAATACGCAACTACGAAGTTCTATTGAAAGAAATATTAAACAATGAATTATGACCCTGAATTAGAAAAAATGCCTTCGTGTTTGACGACGCTTGAGCACTAGTGATATTTAAATCGAAGCTGCATAGATTAGATTAGATTATAAGTTTAAGCCTTCCTAACCGCAAAATGTGACCCCCAAGAAAAAAAAGAGAAAGGCACATCTAGCATGGAACTGAAGGAGCAGGTTATCTAGGCAAAGTATGTTCTCACAAAAGATGCATGGAGTATAGAAACATCAAGATTGAAAGTGAAACAAGAAACACTATGAAACGGGATAAAAGTTGAAAAAATAGTCATAGGCGAACTGAAAAACAGCCTCTTCTTTCTCCCATCTGTTTTATCCACTTAAATCTATTCCATCTCACAAAAAGAAGGGCTGCCTAACCTTCAGCTTGCAATCTCGCATTTTTTTCCAGGTTGAAGTTTCTTCAAACAAGGAATCAATTACAAAAATTACAGAAACTAAGGGACCGAAATTGCGACACCCAACAAAAATTCTTAGAGAGGGCTAGATGTTGAATCACAAAATTTATGCAGGAACATAAAAAGAAATAAATTCTTAGCAATTGAAAATTCTTATTCCTATTTTTTATTTCTTATTCTATTTCTGAGAAATTCTCAATAATATCCAGATTTTGATACCGATACTAGTTCTTTTACATTAAGTACATATTAAATTGGAAAATATACCCATACAAATATTCGTCAATTAATCTGAATTAAACGAAGTATACCTTCGAATGAACGGTAAAATGGTTCGAAATAAAGGTTGCAATTTTTTCGTTTATTTGTTTCAGAACGAAATTTTCAAATAAGTCACGAGTGCTTGCTCGCACTAAGCACGAAAATTCTGAAAAACGCTCAAAATAAATTTGCTTAAACAATTAAAATACTGTATTTGAGGCGTGAAACAGATGCGTCAAAAAAATTTCAGATGACGAATAATTTTTGCCTAAAGCAATGCGTAGGTATGACTCGTGCAACTGACACCTTACTGCGACATTCAAGACATCGAGATGCAAGATCGTAATGCAGCAATTTAGCAAAAGGGAATTATGGCAGTAATATTTCGTAATTGAAGAATTTAGTTTGAAAAAGTGATCGATAGCATCACTATGAAATTACCGGAGTCCAGACGAGAATACAGCAAACAAACAAAAAAGGTAACTCCATGTGACAGAGTTTTACTGCGAAGTCAGACCACCGGACCTCAAGACGCGATCGATGGAAGAATACATAAGCGATGAAGCGGCCGCCTAGCTCTTTTGGAGAACAATAGCATCTCAAGTTGCTCCTTAATACCAGAGTAGCTTCTACATTCTCTTTACAATGACTCGTCATTGTTGGTTTGTATTTGGTAAATATTAATAAAATCTCAACTATTATAACAGACCGTGAAAGAAATGAACATTTTTGGCAATATTTTCTGAGACACAAAGCTTATTTATCGAGGTTTAAAATCGCAGGCTATCTTATTCGTCGAAAGCACTCATGGCCACCGCGCCATCTTTTCGAAAGGGCGATGACAGTTTTTCATTTATAACTCGTAAGGAGAAAGTAATTTTTATGTTGGCGAGGAGAAGCTGAGCCGAGCAATGTTATTGAGATTTGATGCAAAAGTGAGAGCGGGCAGACAAAGACAGCCGATGGTATCGCATCGATGGATGGTGTTCTGCATCCGGGCTGAATACGTCCGATTTCTGCTTGGCTGTGCCTGTACAAAAGCGCTTCCTGTTGTGTCGTGAGCGCCGAATACCAGAGGAGTGAACCAGACTCGGAGTGAAGTGGTGGGAGGTGGGAGCGCTGCATGTACCAGACAAGTCAAGTGCAGCGCAAGAATGTATGAGGGCTGGTGGTGACTGCAATGGAAGGTATGCGAAGTGCGCGACGTTTAATGAAACTCGTGAAGCTCTGAGACAAGAAGTTGTTGAGCAAGGTATCCCAAGTGATAGACGCTGGAATTGGGGAAAATTCATTGATTATGAAATGTTTAAATTGGATGCGTGATTTAGCCCAGCATTCACTTAAAAAGTGTGTGAATGGTTACAATGAAAACTGTAAAACAAACAAAGAATCGATGTTAAAGCTAGTAAACGACGTTTCACAGAGGACTATAAAATACTTGCCACCGACGAGAGACACTTATAGAAAATTTAGCCGTCCCAAATGTAAGGTACAGAACTCCCAACAGTTTCAAATGACGAATGACCTAGCTTAGAGTAAACTACTCTACCAATCGGCAAATTGGCATGAGTAAAGACAAGGGTTATCCCATTGCGGAGTATCACAATATGTGATACTCCTAGAGAATATATTTTTTTGCAAAAGATGCTACAAATCTTTTGTAATTTTTTCAACCTACCTCATAATATACCGAAAGACGTAATGACGGGTACCCCGAGCTGAGCAGGCATGCACTTCGAGCACCTGGGTAGGAAGGGAAATTATGAGAAATTCGATATTTTTCTCCACGAGAAGAAACATCGCGCGCAGGACGAGAGCTCACAACCCACTCAGGCACAGGGGCCACGTAGCACCTCTATGTTGATGTGAAATAACCGCTGCCAAAGAAGGCTAACTTTCCAAGGCCACACTCGTCTCTGGCTGCAGCAACTCGTATTAACTTCGGAAAATTTTCACTATAAACAACTCGTAGCAGATTGGTGACCCGCACCTCGCGTAAAGCGAGCCGCATAATCAGCTTAGTTTTTTGCCGTATTTTCTCGGTGACGATGAGAGTATTCAATTTTTAGAATTCTCCACTTTTGATACGATTATTCTACTAACTTTAAATGACACGGAGCGCCGTAATTTATTCAGATAAGAAGATTAGATTATTAGTTAGTTTAAGCCTCCCTATCCTCAACAAATGAGATCCAAAGAGAGAAAGGAAGAAGGCACCATTTAGTATGGAGTTTAGGGAACGTGGAATCTATGCAGAAAGAGTATAGAAACAGTAAGATGAGAAAGAAGTTCATGAAACAAGATCAAAGTTGAAGAAGAAAGTAGTAGGTGTTAAAAAAATAGGACAGCAGTGAACCGAAAAAAAGTTGGTCAGTACCAAAACAAAACCTATTCTATTTCAACAAAAAGGACGCCTACCTAACGTTTAGCTCGGGCCCTCACATGGTTCCCCTGGGAGTGCTAATTCCCATAGATACAATAGTTGTATCCCCCTGAGGGGTATTCAGATAAGAAGTTAATATTAATCAAATAAGATTGGTGAAAACATCGAGTTGTGGAATAAACTGCCCTTTTTAAAAGGATTTTCGTTAGTTTTCGAAATAGGGTTGCTGTGAAACGTGACATAAGTAACTGTAAGATTCTTAGCTAATCGAAAACAATGAACTTCTTATTTTGAAATTTTCACATCTAAAAGCGATTTGCAGTGAAACATTTCTTTGAGAGTCACAACATTTGACACTGATATAAGAAGAAAATGATAATTAAAAACTCACATAGCAAGTTAAAAATATTTGCACTTATCAGACAATGCTGACCAATGCATGGAAAAAATACTCTCATCAAGAATTGTGCATTAACACAAGCGATAAGTTTTGTTTGGTGCATGATAGCACTGTTGTAATTTTTCCATTCACGTAGATAATATTTGATGCATTTCGTATCATTATAACACAGACCTTTACTCCTGTCCATAAGAAGTATTTAAGCAGACACAAAAATTCATTTCATTGGGGACCAAAAATTTGAAGTTCATTTTAATCGACACATCTAAAAAGTAAATTCAAATAACACACATGCATGCCTTGCAGACGAGGAAGGAAGAAATAAGAACAACAGCTTTTAACGCACATAAATCTGCAAACCAAAACCCATAACAGCTTCTTGTACACATACGAGTAGCTGGTTTCGCTTAGGATATCATTGATTTTATTCCCTAACGTATCTAGAGAGAGTATATTTAAATACAAGTCCGCACAATCAGCGATGAACTGTGCAGGTTTTGACACAGGCTGCACACAATAACATCCAACCATTCGGTTCGATGTCATTTGATTGGATGTTATTTGCTTGACTGCGCTGTGGCAGCGCTGTCATGTCTGCAGCACGGCCCCCACATCGGATGAGGATTCCTTTCGATAAGGATGCATCTTAGGGCTGCAGTTTACACACAGAAGGAGGTGTAAAAGATACTGAGTAGCTAGAGCATGTGAAGCCAACTAGGTATAATATGAAAACAATTTAGCCTTTCATTTGCTCACGCTATCGAGCGGTGTACTTCTACAAAACACTGACGATTAGCAACAACTATTGCATTTGCATGCTCAAGACGTTTAAGGAGGAATATAGAAGAATGGAACAAAAACAACCCGAAAACAAAATGAAACCTATGACATGTGATATTTAGCGAATAATGTGTAAATGAACTTTCAGAAAAGGCGCACTGCAATAATCATAAGTCTTGTGTTGTTCAAATGATCGTCTGACTGTCATTTCACACAGGACTTCGAAAGTTTGTACCATAAATCCCTAATGGTTTTGTTAATTTAAACGCAGTGTCCTAGGCTGCATAGCAAAGGAGTTTCATGGCTTTGTTATGTCTAACATCAGTGATAAAACCGAGGGTTTGCGAATGACACGGGAGGAGAAACTAGAGAGGCGATTTTGTTTTAACATTGGAAAAATTAGAAAGAAGAATTAGCTCCAAAAAACTGCAGATATTTCCATGGTTCGACTCTATAAAGCAAAAAATTTGTATTATCAACACCGTAGATGCAGCAAAATTAAAACTTCAAATAAAAAAAATTACAATGTATTAGATACTCGGAAGTTTGTTAAGGTTTCCCCAGCCAATGCAAACGTGTTCCAAAATAAGGAAGGATGAAAGCACGATTCAGGACGGAGTTGAGGGAACGAGGAATCTATGCACATGGTGTGTTTCCCACACTAGACCCTGTGAGCGTAGAAACAGTAAGGTGAGAAAGAAGTTTATGAAACATGATAAAAATTGAACAAGTCGTCTTGTACAAGTAGGTGCTGTGAAACATAACAGCGGTGAACCATCAGAAAAAAATCCTCAACAAAGGAAAAAAATAATTCTATTTCAACGGAAAGGAGATACATCTAATTTTCAGCTCAGGACTTCATATTTTCCCCCGAGAGTACTAGCTCTCACACAAATGCAACAATAGTTTTAATCTCATATGGGGAAATTCAAACTGCAAACAAACTTTGAGAGCATTGTGAGTGACCTACAATAAATTCCAATATGATAAAAACTCAATTAGGAACTTTTCTTCTGTTTCAATATTTACAGTGTCTTTGCTACTGGGATGCAGTTGCCAATGAAAGTTCAGTAAGCGAAAAGCAAGAATTCTACCCTAGAGATGAGTCGCCGGACGAACAAATTCATCCCCCAATACACTACCGTAGGAAGGAATAACCGTAACACCTGCAAACAAAAATATCAATTGAAGCCCCCGTTAGAAATACATTGAATTTTGTTGCAGGTTGTGCGCCACGCCCACGTTTGCTCGTGGCCAAGAGTGCCAACAGAAACAAATCGTTCGTTTCCGGAAGACCCAGTGATAGTTGCACTTGATTCACAGCTCTTAATGAAAATTTTGTAGCCTCTTTACTGTACACCCAAAATTTATCTCTGTGCCCTTAAGTACAAAATTTGTATTATTTCCTGCTCGTGAACTACAAAGCAACACAACACAATGGCTCAATCACCATTCGGACATAAAGCATGGAGTTACTACGTGGGTTCATATTTAGACAGTTTGGGCTCACTGTCCCACTGATTGTTGCTCTGGACGCTTGTAATACAGCGTGACCATATTGTTTTTGTACGTAACGGGCGAGTGTTCTGCTGCGCGCGATAAAATTGGTAATTGGATATTGATTTTGAATTAGAAATACGAACCCTGAAAAGTAGCCTTCGAAAACTAGGGAGGATGACGGATCACGCAGCCGAAGAACACGGAGGGGAGCTCCACACAACGGATCCGTTTCTTTAATGTACTTAAAGCCACCAGAATCAAAAGCTGTCATCTTGAATGGAGTCCATCGCGTCGTCGTATTCCCGATCGCTCCAGCGAATAGAGGGAGAGTGAGGCTTAAGACTCAAAATTGAAGCTTACCATGAATCATAGAGTGACTCCTCAATGCTTCACTTCATGTCCATTTTCGATCGTAAAATTTTATACGGCGAGGATGAGAGCGTCTTTCTCAGGAGTAATTTTAGACGCAATAACGGAGTGTCTGGAAGACTAGTCATAAAAATCGATATGAGAAATAAAGTCAGGAAACAAGCAATTCTGTAGAGGGCGCTCAAGACTCGCCTCTGCATGGCGCGGTGCGTTCGTGTGACATTGATTTTTTGGCCATTTTATTTGGCGCGGGAGCACGGGGGAATGCTACCGGAGGTTGTTAATCACATCTAATGGAACTACATCCTCCCTAAGATATTCTTTTAAGGGGAGAGCCTACCGTCCTTGACGTTTTCTGTTTTCGAACGCTTTGAAGGAGCTCAATTAAATGGCTAAGAGTGCTTCTCACTCTAAAATGTTCAACTCAAATTAAAAAGTGAAAAATTTACTGAACATTTGAAATACGACGCACGAGTTACATGATATTTTTAAAATCAAAAGATGATTTTCAATTATTCACGGCCGTGTGAATTTTGTTGACCTGTTTTCACTTAATAAAATATTTCCCCTTGGTAGGAAGCCTATATATATTGACTACTCATGGGTTGAGAACTGGGCTTCACAAGAAGGGTAAATGCTTTTGGTGAATCCTTATCCAAACAGTTTCATTTTATTGCCAAGAAATTCCTTTCCTAACAATTCCCGTCATCAAACAACATGACCTAATAGTTCAAGTAGTACTCGTTTAATTCATGACACCACTAAAACAACTTTGTTAGAGTGTTCCATTTTCCACTCTGGCATCATCTTGGCATTCAAAGTTGCAACGCAAGAGGAAAAGCTAAATTTATAATTTTACCATCCACAACGAACTCTCAGCTCCTCTGAGAAATTGTAACCAAACCACGAGACACAGTCTGGGCCCGCCTGCAATAGTATCATGTATTTCTCTTATATTTAGATTGGAGGTTAAAAAAAGCCTCTCTAACCGCCCCAAAGGCCCTTCAAAGAGAGGAAGGAAGAAGGCACCAATGAGTATGGAGTTAAGGAAATGAGGTATCTATGCACAAGGCGCATGGACACAGTAAGTTATGAAAGAAGTTCATGAAACAAAATAAAAGTTGAAGAAGAAAGTCATCTTAAATGATAGCAGTGAACCGAAAAAGATGGTCATTAACATAACAAAAAACCTTTTATTTAAACAAAAAGAAAGCCAACCAAACATTGAGCTCGTCCTCTTTCATTTATTCAGGAGAGAACTAGGAGCACTAGCAGTGAGCGCCGCAGTTGCAGCGTGTTCAGCAGCCCCGCGTCTCCCCTCAGTGTTCGCAGCGCCCTGGAAGTCGCGTGGCGCACACGCGGATGCGAGTCTCCCCTGAACTTATCTGCCCTCCGTCCCGTGTCCGCTCCAGAGCACCGTCTTCCCCTCACATCAGATGGCCGAGATCTCAGCAAAACTTAGATGTTTTCGTTGCAATTTGCTCTATCAAATGGGAATAGAAGATCTGCCATTTGCCGGTATTGGCACTGTAGCCGTAATAATAATAATTTTTGGTTGGATGTCATTTTGAAGTATAAGCATCTTGGCGGTAGGTGCTGTTTCTTGCGCTTTCCTGATGCTGACGAAAATGATTCATTCATCTAATGATTTATGAGATCCTCGTTTCTTTCCGAAAAAGTTTTCATCATTGGTCACTAATTTAGATAATGTTTTGCATCACACATTCTTACTTTCTTCGAGTGGAAATGATATGAACTCCATCATAAAAATTTGTTTCTAGGGTTGTTGTGCATTTCTAAAATCAAAACAATTATCTCCAAAACAGCGGGTAAAAATAGCCTTGCTCTCTCAAACAAAGCGTATCTCGTCGATTCAAGTTTCGGAATGAGTTTCTACGAAAAATCTAAGCGATAAAGTAAGAGGAAGAACGTGAGCTATTTTTATTAAAAAGTTTCAGAAAACAGTGACTGAAGACAGGGAATTTTCTTGTTTCCTATCAAATGAAACAAAGAGTAAACGTGAGGAAAGAATTTTGAATTGAATAAATGATAATTAAAGATTACAGAAGAAGTATTGACGATGCTGGAGAAAATAAGAACTGCTAAGACCGATAAGTTTTCCGGAGAAAAACACTTTCACACAATGAAACCTTGGCAAATATTGAAACAAATATTCATCGAAGATGAAAAAACATTGAAATTTCTCGACATCTGATTCCGAAACAACAAATCAACGCTTTGGCAATAGAATTTGAGTCGCTGGTTCGGTTTTAAGATTCGTGGGCGTCGACCCTTTCGTATCTTTTTGAACACAGGTTCGAACTAAAAAAATACTCAAAAATAGACGGCATAGCATAAAATTCCACCACGAAGCTCCAGAATATCCATTGATCCGAGTCCCCTCTGCCAGGATCGATGCAAAGAGAGATAGAAGTGACACTGCAATTCAAAAGTCATTTGTTTCAACTTGTCTGCCGACAGGAAACGAAATAATTCACATTTGTACATTTTTTGGTTCCATCCCACTACTAAATAATTCATGTTGGCATTGTGAACAGCGCCTCAAACACAAAATTGGTGTAGATGCAGCTATGAATTTTTGTTCCACGGTTTTCGCACATTCCGAAATAAGATTTTTCATCTACATTAAAAAAGAGCAATGACGGGATTGGTGATGTTCATGATGTTGTTGATGTACAGCCCACGTATGAAATTGCTAAAGTAAGATTTAAGAATTTTGGTGATTCAGTATAGAAACTGCTTTCGATCAGAAAACACGCCCAAATTAAGCGCGAGTGTCGTTTGTAAGTGGACGCTGTAGATTGAACTATCTCTAAAATGCTTCAAAATTTACTCGGTGACAGAAACGCGGCCAATGAAAATTGACGCAGTGATGACACTAGTTTGAACCGGCATGCATGCGCCGGGTGGTAACACAGAATTTCCATTTTACTGGAACTTGGCTCTACGAAAGAAAGGTGCGTTTACCCATGCGCCTAATTTTTATGCACTTTTTTTACTGAATTGTTACCAACATATTAGTTAGCTAAAGACTTTTTAGCCACAACAAAACCAATCTCGAGAGAGCACAGAAAAGAGACCATTTAGTATGGACTTCAGAAATTTGGTAATCTATGCACAAGATGTGTTTCCACCCAGAATATTCCGCTCATAGAAACAACAAGAAGACGGAGTGAAGTGGGCGCGAAAGATAGAAGTCTTGAAAGCCCTATTTGTATTGTTGAGGTTACGGTGTCCCTCCTAAAGGCAAGCCTAATTATATTACTAAAATAAACGTGTTAGTTAAAACGGCAAAACTGGCAAGTTCGCAAAATTGATGGATGAATGCACGGACAGAAATGATTCGTATCAAAAATCCCTACTCATTAACCTATTTTCATAGCTTACGAAATCGCGGCCGCTCAAAGAAAAAATACATAACCCCATGTTACTAGGCATAAGCTGAGACCACATACGTACCTCTTAAAACCATTCTTCTAATTAACAGTCTCTAATACATTTACCATTTATGATGTAATATTTTATGTTCGTGAGTACATTTTTTAACTATTATTTCTCATAATGTATAAATTGCAATTTTTTTTCCAGATGAAATGTACAGTTTGAAGGAAGAATTTCGTCAATGCATCTACTTGAGATAACCCGATTGATGAGCACTTTATATCCTAGATTGATTAATTGATTATAGGAAAGTTCTAGGCTCCCTTACCACAACAAAGATGTTCAAAGAGAGGAAGGAGGGAGGGGCCATTTAGTATGGAGATATGGAAATGCGGTATCTATGCTCAAGGTGCATAGGAACAGTAAGTTTAGAAGGAAGGTTTTGAAAAGAAAAAATTTGAAGAAGAAAGTTGGAGGTGCTGAAAAACAGTACAGCAGTGAACCGAAAAAAGATGGTCTTTAACAAAATGAAATATGTTTAATTTTACCAAAAAGAAGGCCTATCTAACTCTCATCTCAGGACCAATAATTTTCCCCCTGGGAGCGCCAATTCCCATATATACAACAGTTGCATCCCCCTGAGGGGTTTACATCCTAGATAAGAAGGACGCATAAATGCTTCGAATGAAAAACACGTTACTTTCAGATTGTGGGGTTCCTTGGTACTCTAAAACAAATAAAACAATTAGAATCAGGAGACTAATGCTATTACATGACCTGAACTTTACATCAGTAGCTGGGGTATTTAGTCATGAAGTGTAACGTGACGAGTTATTCCATATTACCTAAAGTAAATATAGCTAGAGCAAGACGTAATTCGTCAATAGAAGTAATATTCTTAACAGCACGACCAAATCACCGAGCAAAAAAAGTACGAAGTCTCATCACTCCTGACATCAGACGTTATGCACGGCACTTCCCAAATGCCATGGAGGTTCCCAGTGGCAATACCGGAACCCTCAATCAAAGCCCACTAACCTCCGGAACCCAACATAGATGATGGATGCCGCAAAATAGAGAGAGCTTCTCATCTCTTCAGTCGCAGCCTGCGACACTCACCAAATCAGGCTTCCAATTTAGCTTTGGTTTATTGCCTGTCACGGAAGTCGAGTCTGATCCGCATCTTGCTGAGCATTTTTCGCCGCGTGCACGGAAGTGTCGCAGAGGCCAAATTTCGCCTGCAGTTGATAAGCCAGGGACACCCACACCGCTTGCGACTGCGAGGCAGCTCGGTCGCCGGCCCCGCTTCCTCAATTGCCTCTTGGAAGAAGCCGCACTCTTCACTCATGCTCACATGAGGGGAACAGCGCTCGTTAGGGTTTCAAAGACGTGTTCGCTCGTGAATAGCATCTTGATTGGAGAGTGAGGAAGTGTCCGAAGTTTGGCTCTTTTGTCGCTCAAGTCAAATGCATTATTGAATAGGTGGTGTTTTATTCCATTATAAGTAGAGTTAGAGGTGAGTATTGGGACGTATAATTTGCCAGACAGCCCAGCCCCACTGATAAACAGTTTGTCATTTATCCTTTTTATCATTTTTTCAGGAGCATGATTTTGATAGAAGAAACGCCATTGGTTAAAATATACATCAGCATAACACGATTCCTCCTGGGTAAATAATTATGATTTTTTTACATGGCTGCCCAAATTAATTCTAACTTATGAAAACACAAATGACTAGTTTGTAATTTGTGCTAGTTGATATGCAAATGAGTGTCGCTGCACAAATTATGTCCAACGCATTCAAAATTTCTGAAACACCTTAAGCAATTTACATCCACTGTTTTGTTCATTTATGCTAGGGCTAACTTCTGATGTTTAAGCGACAATCACAGAGAAACTCAGAAAAGATAAAGTCCTATAAGGGCGTAAAATTTTTGGGTGCCTCGATTATCACAGACCGCTACGGTGGTAACGAAGGCAAATGCTTCTGGAGACTAAAAGGTGAAATGTGAACAAAGAATAAACACCGATGACACCCGCGCAGGAGATTGGTTGCACTGTACGTCAGCCTTCCACGCAAAGAAAAATCAGACTATCAGATTATTAGTTAGTTGAAACCTCCCTATCCGCAATAAATGCGATTCAAAGAGAGGAAGAAGAAAGGCACCATTTAGTTTGGAGTTGATGGAACGCGGAATCTGTACAGAAAGGGCATAGAAACAGTACGTTGAGAAAAAAGTTCATCAAACAAGATCAAAATTGAAGATGAAAGTAGTAGGTGCTGAAAAACAGGACAGCAGTGAACCGAAAATAGGTGGTCCTTAACGTAACAAAAACATTTTACTTCAACAAAAAGAAGGCCTATTTTACTCCCAGCTCGGGCCCACACATTTTCCCCTTGGGAGCGCTAGTTCCCATAGAAACAATAATTGAATCTCCCTGAGGGGAGCGAAGAGGAATGTGAATGATGAAAGCCCTACCTGTCTACTCATCAAAACTGACTACAAACTCTGGCAAAAAGTAATACTGATTTTGAGGCGATTGACAGAATCACATACTATCAACATACAATCGCTCCGAGTGTAGTTCACGAGCCCCAGACAACCGAGGTGCGTTAAGTCATCAAGATAAACTGAACGAATAGATAGACTCAGTTGTGAAGCATTTTTTTCTTTTTTTTTGTGACACAGCGGCACAGCAGCGACACAGTGACACAGTACCGCTGCCCGGGAGCGCACGTCGCAGCAGCCCAAGGTGGATTAGCGAGCACCGGCCGTAGCCCTAACGAAAGTCGCCCCAAAAAGACCAAGTGGAACTCAGTCAAACGCGGCGCACGTGCGCCCAACAGTGAGACTGATTGCAATTGTGCAAGTGAAGCACAACACGAGATCGCTTCTGGATTGCTGGCCAGAATTTCTTTTGATATCTCACCAAAATAATTGCGCACATGGATGATCCAAATGAGGGAAAACGAAAAGAAATGTTGGGTGTGAAAGCAGAAATTAGTTATCTTTTGTGATCTGATAAGGAATTTACGAAACTTGTAGGTGGTCATGAGTAAAATATTCAACTTGGGGTAATCGTGTTTTGAGAAAATATTTCCTTCTTAAATTAACGCAAAGTTTAAGGTTTATCCTGAGCTTTAGTTGCGTGTATTTTTGTATTATCACTCTTTACCTTCCGAAGAGGTAGTGTTTGGTACTGGTCATTTCACTTCCCGATTTGTCATCTTTTACAACGAAAGTTTGTACTGATGTTACAAAAGACCTGCCAGAAAGGAGAAAATCTACCTGCCTTGGATTTGATAAGTTCTGCATCAACGTTATTTTTACTTTATTCTCTACATAATTCCATAATCAACGGATCGTCGAGCGCAAATTGTGTGCAGTTGCAGGAACTTGATTCGGTTTTTACACTCCCCTATTATACCCAATAAATATCACGCCGGACCCAAAAAAATGTTGGGAAAAGAAAACATGAAAAGAAATTATGTTCACGAAGGAGTTCTGCGAAACCAGTCGACGGTCAGTCGAAAAAAAATGACAGAATAATTGATTGATTATAAATTAGTTTTAGCCTCCCTTTACCACAACAAAGATGTTAAAGAAAGGGAGAATAAAGGCACCATTGAGTATGGAGTTAAGGGAACGCGGAATCTATGCAGAAAGGGCATAGAAACAGTTAGTTGAGAAATAAAATTATGAAACGAGAATAAAGTTGAAGAAGAGAGTAGTAGGTGTTGAAAAACAGGACAGCAGTGAACCGAAAAAAGGTGGTCCTTAACCTAACAAAAAAATTTAATTCAACAAAGAGAAGACCCACCTAAATCTCAGCTCGCACCCTAACACATTTTCCCCTGGGAGTGCTTTTTCCAATAGATACAATAGTTGTATCTCCGCCCGCTCCTGATGGGGCATTTTAACAAAAAGAAGGCCTTCCTAACTCTCAGCTCAGGACCTTACATTTTCCCCCTGGAAGCGCTAATTCCCATAGAAACCATAGTTGCACCCCCCCCAAGGGGAATGAGAGAATAATAAATTTGATCTACCTAACTGGACAACTGAAACCAGCAGAGAGATTTGCAAGGCCAGAGATGACGTATACGAATAGTATTGTTGAAGTCTACTTCAGGAAGCGCCATTTACAGGATGTCTTGAAAAGTGCCCTCATCCTTTGATTGAAGATTACTCATGTAATTATTATTCTTGCGTTTGTG
>JACJUY010000085.1:0-10325 GCA_014220935.1 Platorchestia sp. MABIK
TGTCACGAAAAAGATATCTCAAAGTCTGCCCGAAGCGTGTTGCAGCCTGGGGGAGAACACTACAGTATAGATTCCCCGTTCCCTTAATATCATACTAGATGGTACCGCCCTTCTTCAACTCGTAGGAACAGCGATATTGTGAGAGAAGAAGCCTAAAGCTAACTTATAATCTAAACATTCACCAGATATTTTCGCTCATATTTGTTGACGAAAAATGTTCCTAAAATGTCAAACTTGTATACGTATCAATGTCGAGTCAACTTACAATTGCATGCACTACTGAATGAATTGAGCTTGATTGCTTGATGGCAATAGGCACTCACAAACGCATGTGTAACTCGCATATGATTGAAGAGACCAACTGTTGGTGCCCGAGATGTTCTGTTTCTGTCCCTGAAATATTAACAACGTGATCACTTCATGGGGACCTCTCCGGCTTGTAACGTGTGCTTTGAACTGCACTTTTTCCACAATTCAGTTTATCAAAGTCGATAATTATCAGACAAGTTTCGTGGTTGAGGTTTTCACATTTCTCTCGTAAAGATTATCGATTTGAAGAGCCGAGCTTTGGAACTTATGGAGCAGTTGCTCGTGCGCCAAATATTCACGGTACAAAGATACTGTATCCTAGTCCGTTCAGATATCTCGAATTTATGCTACGATTTTCAGTAGAAATATGCTGAATAGCATTTTAGACGGAGCTGAAGATCTAACTTGGTACAGAATTGATACTGTTATTTCAGTTTGCATGATATGTATCTTTTATTTAAGATCTTGAATGCTGCTCAAACATCGAACGATATTATTGTATTTCGTTTGAATTTTTTTCTTGAAATTTTTACAGAACTGGGTGTCACAAAAAATGCCCTCATTCTCTGACTGACGATTACTTACGTATTTTTTGTTTTCGTTTTAGGTACAACGAAGGTTTCTTTTTTGACATATAACTTGTTTGATGAATGTTCCTTTTCATGATTTAAGTTATTAGACTTGTACCTAGGTTTGCAAAAACGACGGCAAAACCAAATGACATGTGTACAAAGTGCATGAACGTTCTTTTAGTTGATTAATGACTCATGGATGCTATGATTGTCCCCAAGAATTTCCTCTTTTCCCCTGACACATGCTACTATTGCCTCTGGTAGCAAAATGATTTGATGAATTTAATGGATCAAAGTCCGTAAGCACTGGCTAAAATTATAAAATTTTCAGCGGTTGCTTTTTGTTTCTTCGATTTTACTGTTCTCGTGAGGGATGTATCCATGAGAATTAAAGCTCCCTGGATGCAGAAGTTGTGTCATCTCTGGATAAAGAAGTTGTGAGGCTCCTAACTGATAGTTAGGTAGGTTTTCCTTTTATTGAAGTAGAATAGGTTTTTTGTTTTGTTACTGACCGTGTTTCTTCGGTTCACTTAGGTACTGTTTTTCAATACCTACTACTTACTTTTTTATCTTTTTTCTGATTTCAGAACCTATCTTTAGTGAGTTTTCTGTGCGGTGGGAATCTTGTGTGCATGGGAATGCACCTTGTGAAATTCTCGTAAATTCTACGTTCCCTTAATTTCCTTCTAGATGGTGCTTTCATCCTCTCGCTTTGAACATCTTTGCTTTAAGGAAATTGAAACATATCCTATCTAATCTAATGAAAAAAATATTTGCTCATTTTTAAAAATTAAGTATTGTAAAAATAGTTAATTTTGGTTTATAATATTTAGTTTTTTTTATGATTAAGAAGGTTGACTTATTTTTGTCCAGATTCCCTGAGCGAGTGAGAGCCGCTGCCCTTCTCATCACAAAGCTAACGAAGTTAAGGAAGAAAACTTCCTGAACGTCTTCAATCTCGGGGACCTTAATAGGCGAGTAAATTTTTTATTTACAGTACCAATCTCCGTATGACGTGCTTCTTCGAAGCTGGCTGTTAATTCTTGATGAAATGATGTTCTCGTAAGTATATTTCTATCATACTTGTCGCTCATTGAGTTTCCACGGTCATTGCGTAGGATTTTTTTTTCCATATTATTTTACATTTCTCCACAAAATAGGATTCGTACAGTGGGAATGTACATGCTGGCAAACTTCACGGAAGTTATACAACAGTGTAGGATCAAATGAAGTGTGGTTTACGCTCTGCCATCTCTAAAGGCTGTACCATTTTCTATGAGTGAGTTATCATTTTTCAGGTGATTAAGGCGCCTTCAATGTTAAACCACGAAGAAGTTTTTGTTTACGCAATCAAATTTTTTTTAATAACTTTGACTCAGACGTGCCTTTTCAGGCCTGCTTTAGCGCACCATTCAATTGTAAATACCTATCCGCTGGTGCTCCTGGATAGTGACTAGGTTTATGAAGGAGAGACACGGTCTGTTCCCTGGCCTCCCCCTCTAATCTGTTCTGATATTAACGCCTTCCGAGAACTGACTTCCCTGGCAACCACAGGCAGTTCCTGAGCGGTCGCAGCTCACCGAGATGAAGACGGTCGATCCGTCACAGCTACATTTATGAGAACATAGCTTCTGTTATGGCTTTCATTCTGCAGATAATGCGCTCCTTGAAGGTCACTGGTCAAAGTGAATTGTTTTTTTGATCGATCAATTGGACTCGACATTTATTACGATACGTGTGTACATTCGATCCCATTTTGTGCTGCAACAAAGCCGTTTCAGTGTTAACTTAAGCGTCGGCGTCGTCGGCGTCGACTTAAGCATTCACTCTGATCGCATGTCTGTGCTCATTGTATTCGCGGATGTCGCGACATAAACTGACCCTTTGCTTAAACGGTATTACTTATGCAGAATGGGTGCTTTGAAAGCTTGAGAAAAAAGTTCTCTCGGTTGAATTCAAGCTGTTAAATTTTCTGAGCTGTTAGGTTAATGCTCCAGGTGAAAAGATCTCATATTGAATAAATTTTTTAACCTTCGAAATATCCACTTGGTACCTTATTGATTTTTTGACCAGAAATCACTTAGAATGGGAAAATGAATGAACATACGAGAATCTTTGTGAGCCATCCTGGAAAAAATAGATTACGAAGATTTTTGTTTCCTCTTCTATAGTAACTTATTGGACTTTTTTCGTTAGTCTTTGAATTCAGAGGCATGTTGATTTTTTGTTTATTTAAGGAACTTATAGATGTACTAATGAAGTTTACAGTGTAAGGTAGAAACAATAATTACTAAAGAAAGAACATCTCTCATATTTCCTGCCACTGCTGGCGGAGGGTATCATATTTTTCATCATAATCTTTTCGTCAACACCATGGCGGAATGGTTCCGCAATATTGGGGAGATGAGCATTCACAACTAAGAATAGTAAGTAGTTTAATATTGAATAGTATTGTTTAAGATAAGGATTAGAGTATTCTACCTAAGTCATGAAAGGTTGAAGTATTGTCTAAAGAACGATAATATCATTTTAAGGATTGAACATTTCTGAAACTTTTATATTAGTTTTAGGTGCTCTATTTAAATGTAATGTTATTAGTGAATGAAAGCATGTGTTGACTACTCCGTAGGTGATTATGAATGATTGCAAATAGTTGAGTAATTCAGTTCCATCCATAATTCCAGGCCATGTTGGATAATAAAATAACTACAGATTTATTTCTTGGAGTTTAGGTTTCATTTTGCGACCACTCTTTAATTTCCGAGCATTATTGGCGAATTTTAAAATACAAGTCCATTCTAATTTTTGGATCTCTGCTGTACTAGGGATGCATTTTTCCCTAATACATCAATTATTTTCCTGCTATCAGTCAATTTTTTCTGAAAATTTAGCAAGTTATTCTAATAGATGAAAAAATGACTTCGCTCAGTGTCCCCTCAGGGGGATACAACTGTTGTATCTATGGGAATTAGCGCTCCCAGGGGGACTATGTGAGGGCCCGANCTTCCTCTCTTTGGATCGCCTTTGTAGCGGATAGGGAGGCTTAAACTAACTAATAATCTAATCTAATCTAATCTTCGCTCAGCGTTAGAGATCAAGGTAGCAGCAGAAACATTTTTCGAAATTTTTCGGGATGAAAAGCAAAGAAAATGTCAATTTTTGAACTTTTAAATGAATCATTCGTGTGAGCATTGTATTCTAATTTTTCCTCTGCTTTAATGGCTCTTCATTGAAATGTGAAAACCAAATTCATTTTATTTTTAGCAGGTCTGTGCCATGCTTGTGTCCGTACTATCGTAAGTATTGTGAAATGAACGATTGATGAAGTATTTTAAAGATTCTTATTAAAGAACTCGTAGAAGCAGCAGTAGTCCTTAGCGAAGAGTGTTCATGATGTAAAACGTTGCTGAATCGATCTTCGCTCTCGCACGATACATGTGATGTACATACTTGGTGAAAGTTGACTTTTTGTGTGGGGGAGACCCAGCGGAAACATTTATGGGGTCTCCTTTTCAACATTGTCATTTTGCAGGAATTATAGAGCGTATTCGGATAAGAAACATCCGCCGCTTACCCCGCACACTTGACCTTTTCCGCGTAGCTGCGGTCGGTCAGCGGGCGCTCGAGGCGCGTCATGTCAGGCCTCTTAGGAATTCGTGCACTTCGCTGCGCCGGTTTTTTCTAACAGCGCCCCGTTACGACGAAAAGTAAGGGCTCCGAGACCATGCTGAAATGCGCGTTTTTGTGCTACATCCTCGCATTTTTCAGCGCAGCGCTGTGCAGGTTTGCAACGAAATAAGGTAGCTACTCCATGGGTGATCAAATAGTACAAAATCTGGTGAGCTAAACAAAGAAAAACTAACATCACGAACGTTTTTCCAGCTCTCCACGTACGTATGGAGAGGTTTTATTATTCCGTTGATATGACGGATGCATGGATATATGTTGCTGTCTCTGTGGAATTTGCTCCAACTTGACTTTGAAAATGGTGGCCCCTGCACACCAGAAGTTCAACTTCAGGAAAGATTCTCCTTTCTCTGCCGAGGAATCCAAGTTCATCATTCTGAAGTATGGAATAGTCAAGTACACTGCAGCAGTGAAGAACGTTTTTGGAACAAAGTTCTACCCGAAAAATCCTCGTAAGGTTCAAAAACCCTCTTCGATTGGTCTATCCTCTGTTATGGGGACTGGCGACCCTAGGAGAGAAACTGTTGAGTTTTCTCAGCTGTAGATAGATCTATTTATGAAACTTCAATCTTCGTGCCGATTTTCCTTCTTTTTGTTTTCTTGGCTTTTTAGCCTTTTCTTCCCCTTCCTACTTAACTTGCTGTTGATAAGCGCAGAGTATCATGTGTGGGATTACACCTTGTAAATAGATTCTCCGTTTTAAACAGTCCATACAAAATGGTTCTTTCTCTTCAGTCTTAGGATCGCCTTTGTTGTGGTTGCTTAAATAATAATAGTAGTGATGATGAAAATAATAACGCGAATTTGCATTGTTGTGCGAAGAAAATTGTAATCACTCAGGAAAAAAATTCGTAAGGAGTGATACTCGGACTTCAATGCCGAGTGATCGTAAGTGCGATTCATTCTTGGCATTTACTGAGCTCATATTGGTTGCGGGCGAGTAGAACGCTATTTCAAATTTTCTGCGTAGCACCGTGCTGGCCTTCATCATGGAACACCACTCGTGTGGTCTACCGTCCTCTCCATCACAAGATGCTGGCACCTACAAAAAATTAAGAGTGGACTATTTCATGGTCGTCGTACTTTTACTTGTTCCATGGTGTCGTGTTGTGTTGATGGCTGAGTATGGCCTGTAGCACCGCATAGCCTGCCATTATTTCCAACTGATGGCTTAGCGAAGCATGTGAGTCGCTTTGTGAGGGGGATCGCTTTGATTTGATGCAGTTTGCGTTTCGTGGTTGCCGTACGTTTCATGCTCCATGGATTCGCGTTCTCGTTGATTGCGGAGGAAAGACATTAATTTTGGAAATTTGCCGTAATTATTGCGAAATGGGTTGATTGTATTGCAATTTTAGGAACTTTATTTCTAATTACTTCTTGCTATTCGGATTCTCGCGAAGAGGAGTCGGTGATGCAGTACATGCTTTTGATGAAGAACGACAACGAATTTTGTGCCGTTAACTGTGGCTCTCGGGTTTGTTGAGTATAGTGTTTGCTGAACCTTGAAATGTTGCAGGAATTTTGTGCTGTAACATAATTGCGAATTCGGGTGGTTGGTTGATTTTTTGAGATAATTACAAGTTGTACTTATATTACTTACTTCTTCTCAGAACGATACAATAGCATGCTACTATCCCAGATTGTTCCTGATTTTTGAAAATTTCGCGTCGAAGTCTTAAAATGAGAACAGTATTGTTGGCATAAATTAGTGTAACTTATACTTAGGAAATTAAAATTTAATGTTTCACAACATTCCCCTCAGGAGGGAGACAATCGTTGTATCTTGAGAATTTGCGCTCCCTGGGGTAGGATGTGAGGTCCTCAGCTCAAAGTTAGGTAAACCTTCCATTTGTTGAAATAGAATTGCTTTCTAGTTTTGTTATAGACCATCTTTTTTTCGGTTCACTGCTGTCCTATATGCAGCATCTATTACTTTCTTATTCAGCTTCTATCGAATTTTATCAACTTTGTTCAATCTTGCTGTTTCCATGCGCTGAGTGTGGCGACACTCCTTGTGTATAGGTTCCCCGTTCCCTTAACCTCACAATAAATGGTGTCTACCTCCGTCCTCTCGTTGGAACTCCGCCAGGGGGACAATGTGAGGGCCCGAGCTGACAGTTAGGTAGGTCTTCTTTTTGTTGAAATAAAATGTGTTTCGTTGTGTTAAGGACCATCTTTTTTCGGTTCACTGCTGTCCTGTTTTTTCAGCACCTACTACTTGCTTCTTTAACTTTGATCTTGTTTCATGAACTTCTTTCTCATCTTACTGTTTCTATGCCCTTTCTGCATAGATTCCGCGTTCCCTTAACTCCATACTAAATGGTGCCTTCTTCCTTCCTCTCTTTGGATCGCCTTTGTTGCGGATAGGGAGGCTTAAACTGACAAATAATCGAATCTAATCTAATCGTTGGAAGTCCTTTCTTGTGGTTAGAGAGGCTTGTACAAACTTCTCATATTTAATCGAGGAAACCCCTCGTTTTAGTTATGGTGTCTTCAACCAATTTTCTCATGTAATCTTTTCACGATTTTTTTCTATACATATTTCCAATTCTTCTTCCTGCCACTTGAGTTGCACCATGCGATTACCTACTTCAGGAACCCTCGCTAGCCGTTACCGGCAAATCGCTGCATTAGTCTTTCTTTTGAGTAAAGAGTTGAGTGCATCCAGATGATTTAGTGAGACCAACATAGATGAAGAAATACGTTTTGTTGAAAAATAACGTTTTCAGTAGCGAACGGTCCGTTGAATTGAATAAAATGTTGTAAACGTAGTCCAGTTTACAGATCCTGGAGACTTCGAGGCGCATCTATGTAGCGAGGCGATACTAGATTGTCTACCGAAGAGTGACGAGTCTTCGTCGGGTTCGTCACTCGAGAATGACGGTCACTGGCGTCTCCGTTAGCTAAGTGCAGCTGTGACTGCGGTTACCACCTTCTCCTAGCGAGCCACTTTTCTGTATTGACAACACGCGACTCTAGGGCTTTGGCGTAGTCTGAAATGGGAATTTCTTCAGGTAAAGGACAATTCAAGTTAAATTCATTTCCCTCATTTAAAGAAAACTCATGTAATATTTTGATGGATGTTGCATTTGGCGATCTCTAACTGGTTCACTGATACAGAAAAGCATCCCCACAGCCTTGCATCACTCCACCAGGTCGCACTCTTGGGATTGTCGCTCAGAGGATCTCGGGAACTTGGCGCTCCCCCGGAAGATCTGTAAGATTTGTGAGCATCACTCAGCAGTTTAAATGAGGGAGTATGTTGCAAGTGTACGTCCTTGCCAGTCAACTTAGTAATTGGCACTCCTCAGTTTTATTTCTTGCTAAACTCACCGTAGAAGTTTCAACACTTGTTGCAGAGTGAAGCTGCATGTAGGATCAGGTTGTAGCTAATCATATCTTTTTTCTAGTCTTACTCCTGCTCCCCATCTCCCAAAGGTGAACTTTTACTTCAGTGTCTTCGATTCTTTCTCTGTCTTTTGTATTTCTGAAAGTTTCCTTGCGGTATGAAACTTTTAATCAGTGTTGCACTTTTAGCATCACCTGTGATGAACCGCATGCATGTTAATGCCTTTTAGTTCCTTCATTAACGTTGTATACTTCTGCGGCTCTTGCGTGCTTATTACCAAGAAATTACTCGTTCAACGTCCATGAATCGAGTACTAACTATTGGTTGAAAATTGTCTTGTTAGAAAATTTTTCTCATGGCTGGATGTAATTTTTTGTCTGCTACTTGTACAACAGTTTTTATCGGATAACTTGCGCCATCAGAATTTGTAAAAGGGAGTTTGTTGGTGCTATTCTTCCATTCAATTTAAACTATGACTTATTTCTACTCGTATCACGTGTCTTCGCGGCCCTACAATACAAGTAATTGGTGTAAGACTGTTTGGTAGGTCTTTCCAATCAAGTACAACTTTCGTTCAAAAGTTTCTTGACTTGGTGTCATTTGAAAGTCCAAGTGTCATTGGGAACCCAGGCCTTAGAATTGTTTACGCTGTGGTTAACGCCAAGTTGCTGGTCTCAGGTTTTCCCTTTTATGGCCCGTGACACGAGACTCTGTCATGCTGCCAGCATAACGCAAACATCCGACCGCCGGAGCTTCTTTGAGTGCGCTTGTGTTCGAGTCGAGCGCGCATCATCCAGCTGTGGGATTATCTGCTGCTTAGTTTGTTCGGTGTCATCTGGGGAAATTTGATGTTGTGAGGCTTTCAAGGCTATTCGTATTATTTTCCTTGTTTTCTCTCACAACTCTTGTTCATTAATGATGCCAGTTGAACGAAAATGTATGATGGTTGCGTAGAAGCTCATTCCACTCTGTTTGATTCAATAACAAATTCACATAAATGCCTGTAAATTTTTTGTTGTTAATTCGTTCTCAAAATCCGAACATTTGTATAGGTCAACATTTTTGTAGTGTTGATGAATTGTCAATATTTTTTGTAACGTAAGTAAATATACGATTAGAGTAAGTCTTTCTCCTAGTAGAATGTGGAAAAGAAGCAAGAAAACTGTTTCTCTGATGAGTGCTGTTATTATGCTGTATAACCTTCATGTAAGTCCAGTACGAGTACTGAATGATCGCCCACATACTGCCACGCACTACGTCTGTGTTCTGCACAGTTGAGCGAGCTAAAGTGAAGAAATGAAATTGTGCATACATGTATAATCCCTGCCAGTTTGGGAATAGAACTCTCGTTTTATACACCAAATTTACTTTTATCTTGTCCGAGTTGAATAGTTCTGTAGTTTGTAGTTCAAATCGTGTTTTTCTAGATTTTGTATTGATGGATAAAACTTGAAAATGCTCGTTTATTATAGATTCGAGCAACATAAGTATGTGAAGTTCACGTGCCAAAATTCATCGATAGAACTTTTCACTTAAATTTGCAAGAAAATAATCGGACTACACTGCAGGCAATACAACCATTGTATTTATGAGAGTTAGCGCTCTCAGAAAAAACTGTGAGGTCCCGAACTGAGAATTAATATCGTGTTAAAATGGAATAAATTCTTGCTTTTGTTTCGGACCATTTTTACTCAAGACTGCTGTTCTTATTCAAAACTTGTTAATTTCTTTTTCAAATTCTATCCTGTATCATAAACTTTTGTCAATTTTTCTGCTCCATACGCCTTGCTCTAGGGGCTCACTTTGTGCGTTGATTCTCCATTTCCTTACCTCCATACTAAATCGTGCATTCCGCCTTCCTCTCTTAGGAACATCTTTCTTTTGATTGGGGAGGCTTAAACTAACTTAAAATTTCATCAAATCTGCTGCCCATCAAAATGGTCTCTTATTGAAGTCTTTCATCCCACCAAAAATTGCATCGTAACCAGACCCTGCTATCAGTGCGAGCACGCGCTGACTGCGGAAGCCGTCGGCCGTGTCTCGGCGCCGCTTTCCCTGCAATGCGTATCCAAGCATCACACGGGATCGCGTGCTCACCCAGGAAAGCCGCTTAATTAGCACGTGCGCTTGGGAAGACTTCCCCATCTCGAACCGCTCACTGATCTCCCAGTTGTGAGGATGTGCGTGTACCAGTGTGTGCCCGCCAAGTGCGAGGTGTGTCTTTGGCTGTCCGTGTATACACCTTGATGTCTGAAGAGCATTTCATGCCTCTGCTCTTACACTGGCGGAATGGCGTTCTGCTTACACTGGCGGAATGGCGTTCTGCTTACACTGGCGGAATGGCGTTCTGCTTACACTGGCGGAATGGCGTTCTGCTTACACTGGCGGAATGGCGTTCTGCTTACACT
>JACJUY010000085.1:10638-59694 GCA_014220935.1 Platorchestia sp. MABIK
GGCGGAATGGCGTTCTGCTTTCACTGGCGGAATGACGTTCTGCTTACACTGGCGGAATGGCGTTCTGCTTACACTGGCGGAATGGCGTTCTGCTTACACTGGCGGAATGGCGTTCTGCTTACACTGGCGGAATGGCGTTCTGCTTACACTGGCAGAATGGCGTTCTGCTTTTAACGAAAAACGCGATTAGGGTTTCATTCGGTACTTTTCTTGAATGAATCATTTCCTCAATTAATTTCTCGAATATTAGTTAACTGTGAAGTTTTTTAAAACACATTCTCCTGTTTTGTTTGACCGCGGTCGTTTTTTTCCTGCTCTTGTCGCAACGTACTCGGTAACGTTCGAACTCGGTCATGTACCGAGCGTTGTGTTAGATCTCTGTTTTTGTTAGTGTCTTGCGTTATATAAATTTACTTGGGCGTGAATATTCTTCTCGGTGAAGACGACGAGGCTTTATAGTGAAACCTTTTGTTTCATATTTGATTTGAAATTTTCTCAATAAGCTTGTCCTATTTTTTTAGCAATGTGGTCCAAACCTAATTCAGAACAGTATTCTTTGGTTACTTCGGTACCCATTTCTCGTTGGACACAGCGCCTAGTTCGCATTTGATAAGCTAAGTTTTCCCCTTATTTCTCTGCTTGACACACTTCGATTGCGACATACTTCTGCCAGCATCATCATGTCGGTATTGGTCGTCCATCGTAACGAATTAATGATTTCTATAGATATAGGAAGGCGTGCAAAATTTGACGAGCAAGAGTTTACTGAACAATTCCTGAATTCGACCTCATCACGATAACTTGAATAACGGTTATGTTGTTCATACGGTCATATGGTTCTTTGGAGTGTCTGATTAGGTGATAGAAAATGCTACGTGATGGTATATTTCTGTCTTTTGCCTTGACGGATTTTGACTTTGAAGTTTCAGATTAGGTTACATAAAAGGCTAGTTGATCGACTATTCTTGTCTTCTGACTTCGTAGATTCGACGATAGGAATTCAATGATATTGACGAACTTAAAACGTAAAGCATAGGTGACAGTTTCGGTAATCTTTGACCTTGACGAAGTCTCGTGTTGTACTACCTACTATTGCCTCCACTGTGCATTAGTATTGCTATTGTTCATACAGTTGGCATACAGTATGCATTTAACTCGAAACTAGTTTGATTTTCTTGACTTTAAGTACTCTGGGGTTTATACTTCTCGATAATCTGTTAGTGTTAGTGACGTTCTTATTTGGAAAGCTTTGGAGACCATAAAAACAATCAGAAACTCTTTCCTGCTTGGAAGTCACCCGCAGTTTTTACACGGATGACTCTGTATTTCCAGGGTGGGCGTTCTTGTTCTTAGCTGCGCTCGCTGAGGCTGAACTTGTGGTCTTGAACTATTATACATGCAGCTGCTGGATCTCAGATGCGGGCCTAGCAAATTTAGCAACTGAGGACCTGCATGTTATACTGACGATGTTTGTGCATTTGCCATGAGTTGAAAATTGATTTACTTAAATTTTTTCAGATTCTCTTTTGCCTCGATTTCATATTCGTTGAAACGTAGAATCAAAGCACATTTGAAGTTTCCACTGTACAGCGCTTACAGTTGCTGGACAACGGAATCGTCTGATTATGTGAATTTTTGAGAAAGTATTAGATATCGAGAATAAATGATTCAGAGGGATCTTCGTACAGCTTTTAACGTGGCATCACTTAAAGCCGTTGAATTACGAGGAACATCATCACTGCAGGTGAATATGTTTTACTCTTGCAGATAGGGATCAGGAGGCAGAATTGTAGCTTTGCTGCTTGTTGAGAATTGAATAATATATAGAGAGAGGCGGCGTGGGTGCTGCAGTCCATGGCGCCGTCTGGCCCGGCTTGCACATCATCTTCGTGACCAGCGCTTCGGGTGCAGGGGTCGGCCTTTGAATGGATGGAGCATAAACGAAGGGCGGCCCTCGAGGTTGTCACGCGAGTGTTGTGCCCTGCCCTGCTGGGCTGCAGCCTTGTCTGACCTCTCAGGCCGCCGCTGCTGCTGCTGTGGCTGCGGCTGCTGCTGCTGTGGCTGCTGCTGTGGCTGCTGCTGCTGCTGTGGCTGCTGCTGCTGCTGTGGCTGCTGCTGCTGCTGTGGCTGCTGCTGCTGCTGTGGCTGCTGCTGTGGCTGCTGCTGCTGCTGCTGTGGCTGCTGCTGCTGTGGCTGCTGCTGCTGCTGCTGGTGGGGGTCTTCTGGCCTTTTTGGTCTTCCTGCTGCATTCCTCGTTCGATTTCAATATTTCGTTGTCATTGCTGCTGGTGGTGGACTTCTGGCTTTTTTGGTCTTTCTACTGCTATTCCTCGCGCGATTTCAGTATTTCGTTGTCATTACTGCTGGTCTGTTCTGACGCTGATGATCTTGATGGTGTTATTGCTCTTGTTCTTCTGATGCATTGCTGATGTTGTTACTGCTGCTGGTTTTCCGGTTTTGATGATCTTCCTGGTGCTGTTACCATTACTTTTTGGTATTTTTTTTTTGTTGTCACTGACATTTCTGGTAATGGACAAGTGGTCTAGCTGCTACTATTGCGCTTGCTTTTCTGGCGTTATTGTTGATACCGTTTCTGTAGTGGCCCTTCTACTGTTGCAGCAACTAATGTTGTTGTCAACAGGCTTCGTGCTATTAATATGGTGCTGCTATAGTGCTGCATGTCTGCGCTGCTGTAACTGCGCTAGTTGAAGACTTGCTACTTCGTTTTCTAGGTCTTATTATAGACGTTGATGCTGCGTCGTTTCTTCCAATTTAACAAACTGCAGCTTCGCGCGTGCCCCTACTTGTTCATTACATTTTCTCAGCTAAAACATACCTTGAGCTTTAGCCTGCAGCTTCCTCCTCAGCTAGACAGTAATATTTTCGTAAACAATAGTGTGTTCACTTTTTTATTCTCCCTTTGCTTCATTTTGCTACACTCGCGAAAACAGGCTTGTGAAGTCAAGACCTCTCGCCTACTTTCATGAATTCATTATGTTCGATTGCAATGTAGTACTTCAATCAACCAGTGAAGTTACCAGTGTGAATTTCTGTACGTTTATTAAATTTTGATGTGTCTCTATTCTGTGCAGATTGAGTTTAGTTACCTGATTTATGCGCTTCTCCCACTTGCAGGGGCTCACGCCTTCCACTTTGTTGATCGTAAATTAAATTAACTCGTTATTCTGCTCTTGTTTCTGAAAATGATTTGCCTTAGATAGTAAGGGCACTTTCTATTTTTTGTTGTTTCTTCAATGGGGGTCAATGGAGCCTGCATTACTACAGGTTGTGAGTTATGTCCTTCAATGTGATAATTGCTTCATGTAACTTAAGGATCTGTACGCCTACAACCGCCGGGTCGCATTAGTGGGCGCGTGTACTCGCCGCATAACGGGCCTCTCCTGCGCCTCACCTCCCATATTTGTGCGGCTTTTCGGCGTGAGCGATGACTCGCACTGTCTGGTCCTCACTAACTCGGTGAAATTTGTGCTTATTCTCGGATCGCAAATTACCTGTTGCTACTTCACGAACTTCACTAGGCATGTAGGCTTCCTTCCGTTTTTGTACTAATTGAAGTCCTTAATTTTTGGTGTACTGGGACAGCTACAAACGCTGCCTGTGATGTGTAGCAACATATAGCGCTGTTTTTTCATTTCTTCTTTTATTTCTCCATGAGCTGCCATATGTGCGTACGTGTTTCTCTGATACCAATTGTTTCTGAGTATATTTACGAGTTCGTTATACGATCTGTAATTAATTTGCACCTAGTGCGTTGTCTTCAGACCGTTCCTCGTGATCGTTTAACGTTCAAACTGTAATTATATCACGATTTCTTCCTTCTGTCTTACGGAGTTCTGAGTTACTTACCCCTAAGTTCTGACTTTTCTACCCTCAAGTTCTGAGTTAGTAAGCTAGCTACTCCCAAGTTCTGTCTGAGTTACGTACCCTCAGTTGACCTGTTTTTCTTCTTCTTGATCATGGTTGTTGAAAGCGAGTTCGTTGCACTTTATCCACATCTTCTTCATTTGTACGGATGTTGAACGTACCCCTGTCCCTTGCCCCTCTTTGCCCCCCGTGGGTCGGCAGGCGTCTCATTCATTGGCCATTCATTGACGTATAAGGCAGTGCTCCCTTTAGCGCGGTTGCTAGAGGTGCGGCTTGCACGACCGCTTCCACTAGCACGTCGAGTACTGGTTGCCGTGCAACTGACTATAATTCTACAATATACGAGTGTGTTTCCCTTGCCTCCTATTTCTAGAAATCTGAGGCGGCAGTCCTGCGCCGCACCGCGCTTCTCCCTGGCCAATTTTGCTCTTCCTTCTCTCATGCGTTTATTAGCTTTCGAAGTTGTACGGGAATATCAGCGAAAACTTTATTCATGTCTCCCGTGTAATGAAATCAAGTTAGCGATGAAGCGATGTCAGTATTACCCCAGTCGTGGAGCAGTGTTCACGATAAGCATTCGCTGAGCACCACTTATTCTGCGTGTCGTGGTGTATCACCTCGTGACCGTGCGCTCGTAATAATAAGAATTATGCATCTGCAGCGATACGGCTATTTTTGAAATACACCGCACGCTTCGCAGCTACAAACCACTTATAAGCCTGGTTACTGATATTCGTTGCATTGACCACACTTGCCAAAGCAATTTGGTGCCTTCACAAGTAGCATTCAGCAGATATTTGTTGCGGTGGCCATGAACTGTGTAGGGGACAAGAGCCTAAAAACTACCATGCTGTGCGGTTGAGGAAAGACTCGAAGAGTGCCTCCATCTTTCGTGAACTATGTCGGCGCCAGGAATTGACGGCTGCAACCCCCGCAGTAGCGGTTGTAACTGCGTTGTTTGCTTAGTTCCAAAGTCTTGACTGTGCCAGAGTTATTTCTTTCTAGACCACGACCAGCAACTCCGTTAATACAAACTCTTGTTTTCTTTCATCATTGCGACATGTCATGTGAGTTGCCCCAAGGTGAGAATTTTCATGTATTAGCTGTTTAAATTTGTTGTCAAGTAAAGAGATAGATGTCATATTTATTTAAAAACAAATGAAATTCGGAAATGCAACAAGCTGTCAAAACCGTTTCTGGGATGATACGCTCGGTAGTTAAGCATTATTATTTTATGCGTATAATAATATCTTGTAGCTGCTAGGAAAGTCGGTACTACGTAACTGTACAGTCGAACCATTTTAACGACTACTTCTCCCATCAGTATTGAATAGAAACAAGAAGGCTGTAACTTGCTCTGAATGCGATGGGATAGGAAGTTACGCCGTGCCTTGAGATTTCTTCAAGTCCTATACAAAAATCGGGCATTTTAAAGGTCGCTTTCTGAATATAGCGGTATTCAGAGCCATAGCCGAGCAATTTCATTTTTCTCGAGGTTGGTTTGCATGTGCTTTAACTGAGCCGTGCTAGTGTCCTGCTGACATGTGCACTAGGCGCTAGGACCGTGCTGACATGTGCACTAGGCGCTAGGACCGTGCTGACATGTGCACTAGGCGCTAGGACCGTGCTGACATGTGCACTAGGCGCTCGGACCGTGCTGACATGTGCACTAGGCGCTAGGACCGTGCTGACATGTGCACTAGGCGCTAGGACCGTGCTGACATGTGCAGTAGGCGCTAGGACCGAGCCGTGCTAGTGTCGTGCTGACATGTGCACTAGGCGCTAGGACCGAGCCGTGCTAGTGTCGTGCTGACATGTGCGCTAGGCGCTAGGACCGAGCCGTGCTAGTGTCGTGCTGACATGTGCACTAGGCGCTAGGACCGAGCCGTGCTAGTGTCGTGCTGACATGTGCACTAGGCGCTAGGACCGAGCTGTGCTAGTGTCGTGTGGTACGAAGCTTGACGTGCAGTCGTGACGAGCTCCAACGGGGACAAAATTTGGCGTCAGTTAAGAGCCTTGCACTGCAAATTTTTCCTTGACTGCATCTGAACGGAAGTCGCAGTTACTTCAATTAGTCTCTATGTTATCTTAGGAAGCTTTGTTGAAAAAACTAGCAAAATGGTGTTTGGTTGCTGAATTCAAAAACAGCTGTAGTTCTTCTGAGCCTGTTTCCTTACATTGAACTAACTTCATTATTAAGTTTATGACTGCTCGTATGTTAGCTGCAAGCGTATTAGTTAAAAACATAGCACAGTGTAGTGACTGATTTTATATTGTGATCAGAGACAGTTTTTGGATTTATTTACGTGCGCTTTGCCAGGTTTTTGTTAAAGGTAATTCTAAATGGCGTGTTAATGACATTTATTTCTACTCAAAACCATGACTTGAGTTCCCGCCTGAGATTGCTTCGTATTTTAATTTGCGTGTCATACATACTTATTTTTTGATTATTCTCGCTTGACAAGAAAAGGATTTTTTATTCACAAATTGAAACTGGCCAGTTCGTGTGTTCCTTCTTGCAGCAATGCACTAGCACAAGCAAACGCGTGCTTTCCGTTTTATTTATGTTCGTCCTTCAGTTGTTTTCAACGAGAGAAAATTCGCAGAAATTTCTTCTAAAATTCGATGTTTGTTCCAGGCCTGGCGGCGTCGTGGGCGTGATAACGCGACGACGCCTTCTGCCCAGTGCTGGGAATGCGCCGCTTCCTCCTCGGCGCCCCAAACCTGAAACACTTCTCGAGTCTCCCCAGCGGCAATTGCTGAATTCTTACGCCACTTCAATTAATTTAAGCTAAAAGATTCAATTGACTCATTTTTCAAGATTTCCAACTCCTCTTTCTGATTTACGATGAAGCCTCAAGTTGAAGATTTGTAAACTGAAAACTAATTTTGTGCCTCGTTTAGCATGATCTTCGCCAGACTTGCAATTTTTATGTGTTTGTCAGAAACTTCATTCGATGAAAGTGTGAAATATTCTTCGGTGAGATTTACTAGATCCATCAGAAATTCGTTTACTTGTGTCGAGGTCTCCTAGTCTTAGAACCTTGTGAAAATATATTTCCATCAATTTCACAAATTCAATTTTATCAAAACTTTGAGCTCTAATATTGCAAAGCACAGTCTCTTGACGCTATGACTGCTCGATATCATGGACCGTGAAGCTGGATGTAAAAGAAACATAATTTTTTTAAATAGCCCCATGAATTGTTGATAACATACAATGTAAGAATTGACTGCTGATTTGCCGTTCATTCAGAGTCATCAAGAAAGTTGGTGATCTGAATTTGTCTTTTTGAATATTGATGTCATCGCCGAGAACGCGCTTACCTACGTCGGAAATGGCATCAGTGAACGGAGAGATTCTGCCCAAACAGGATCTCGAAAATCCTGACAATGTAGAAGCTTTTTTATCGCCTCCTGACTCTGAAATGGACGGCAAAATTTATGAATGCACAAGTAAAACAGTAAAAGAAAGGCAAGTTGCATGTAAGACTAGTGATGACGACAAGCCCAAGCATAAATCCAAGAGAAGTTTAATTCCATTTTATTCAACTTTTGTTTTTGGGAATCGAGGCTCAAAATCTCCGGAAAAAGAGAAGCGAAAAAGGATAAAAGGAGAATCAAAGCTGCTTTTAAGCGATGATAATGATGACGAGCAAGAGAAAAAAGATGAAGAAAAAGGAGATGCAATTGATGCGCCGAATGAGAAAATACGAGAAGAAAATGAACTCGAAGTAACGAGCAGCTCTGAGGCTTCGATGCGCACAGACAACAAATTGTACGGAGAATCTCCAACAAAAGAAGACGAGGCGGAAGTTGATTTACCTGATGGAGTAAAGAAGAAGTGTCTGGCAAGTCCAAAGGTGAGCAACAAAAGTGAATCTAAGAAGTACTCGCTAGTTAAGTCAAGAATTGCGAAGTACCAAAAGAATACAGCTACTCAGAAGGACAAGGCCATCAGTTCTTATGCAGCATGTCATGGGCACAAATCGAAGACCTTGGAACATCCGTCAAGAGCGTCAGTCGTCAGGAGTAAATTTTCAACTTTGGACGCATTTTCACGTTATCCTAATCAAGTTAATAATTTATCTTATGAATCTGTTGACTTTCCAGGGTCTTTTGCTTTAGACGTGAAGGACGTCGAGTGCGACAGCCAAGATCTTTACGATGAACTTAAACTTATTTATAACGACGGGGAAATTTACGCCGTTAAAGGCAGTAAAGCAGACCCAATATATCACATGGACGAAGAAACTGGTGTTCTCAGACCACATCTCAGCATCGATTCCATAACGCTCATTTCTAACAAGAATATGAAGGCTAGTCTGAACATTTCTGTGAGCGGGAACCCTGAGCGTGGTTGTGCAGCGCTTCCTGACACGAGGTGGAAAGAAGCGGGAAAATTCTCAAGAAGATCTATCAGGAAATCGACGTCGAAAAAGAAGAGTGATGCGAAGAAGGTTAAATCGTCTTCGGGTGCTCCATCCACATCCCCATCACCGCCCAACGAGTCCGCATCGGACGACAGGCTCATGTCCGACACTCTCAGTGGCCATCGGAACCATCGCTGGTTTCACGCGTCAGAAGAGGTATTATCATCGCATCTAGAGTATCCGCAAGTAACCAAGAAAAAGAACGGGCATTTCGAGGCTCAGCCGAATCTTGACAGTCTTTCATTAGATTACAGAAAAATAGCGTTTAGAGGCTGCGGGGAGAAAGGCCCTGTGGCGAAGAAAATTGGCCAGTGTGCTTGGAGACATCGAAAGGAGTCTGAGAAAAAACTGACAGGACCAGTCAAGAAAACAGATAGTTTTAAAGCCACTAAGGTGGTTAGAAAAGGAAGTTTCACCCACGTAGTGAGGCCTAAAGTAGTCAAAAAAGTGGCGCAGAACTTTCAAGATTTAGAGGGGGAAAATGCGAGTAAGCCTTCAGGTGTGAAGTTGAGACGCAGGGATTCTCGTAGCGGGGGCAAGGAAGGATATCGGTTGAGCGTGACGATCCAGCCGCGAACTGTTGCTAGCCTAACAAATAAGTTTAATTCATTAATTTCTCAAAACCTGGAAGCTGGGCCTTCCGGTATGGTACAGACCCAAATTCCTCTGGGTCACGTTGCTATTAAAGACGGAAAGCTTGGTAGGGTTTATCGTAGTCCACGGGCAAGTTTTAAACGAAAATATAGAACAAAAAATCATAAAAATAAACGCAATGCTCGAGTCCATTCGCCCGAGGCTGTTCAGGTGGACAAGCGAGACATGAACGAGCCTCAGACTTCTTCTGTTTCTAATTCTAGTCCGTGTCCTGGCCAAGACGCTGAGATTTCTTCTGGTATTCACTCTCAGAAGCCTCGACGACATGTTAACATACAAAAAGTACCTTCCATTGGCCGTGGGCCTGGTGATAATAAGACTGACGAAGAAAAAGTGTGCGATAAAATAGAAACGGCATTGTCGTCTGGTAAATTTAAGGGTGAAACGGATGAATCCGACGCTGAGCACGAAGAAGACATGACTAAAAACCCGACGGAAATCACAGCCTCGCAAAACTCCCTTGATAATTTCACTGGAAAACCGATAGAGTCAACTTCTCTGAGTGCGACAGAAGAGTCTGTCTTTGTTCCTGAAATAGATCAAACTTCTAATGAAGTTTCCGAGTTCACAAACGAGGATTCGTCTAATGAGAGCAGTGTTCGCTGTGATGTTACTGTTGATGTTTCGCCACAATCTGAAGGCCAGCAGTCAGATGAGACACATGGAATTGGTTCAAGTGAAGCTTCTTTTACAAGCGTGTCTTCAGAGGTGAGTGTGTGTCACCAGAAAAGTGAGTCTATCGATTCGGGTATTGCTGCCGATGAAGCGGTCTCAGCTGTGGTGGTGCAAAAAATTCCTGCAATTTTGGAAGAGCGACGGATAGTTGGCATACATGGATGTAAAGATCAACACCCTGATGAAGGTAATGATCATCGTTGCGGTGATGGAGAGTTCAACGCTCTTCAACCTTGCGAAGAATCCGATACTAGTTCTGGGAAAGTTTCTGGAGATTCTGCTCTCCGTCCATATGAAAGTGACATTTTGGAGGAAAAAGGTGATACAAATACTTCCATCACCGAAGAAAATGTTACGCCTTCTGTTGATGCTGTTGCGGACGACGATATTACAACGGCAAATTTAACTACAGATAGTGTCGAAGAGTCTTCTGCTTTCGAATTGTCTTCAGAACAAAATAAATCTCCCGTGCAATCAGAGAGAAATAGCAGTCAGACTTGCGAAATTAATTCAAAAGCAGAAGAGTGTCTGTCTGATGGTGAGAGCAAGACTTATTCAGGTATCTTCAAAACTGTTGTCATAAACACTGTTCGTAAAACCAAAGAAAAGGACTTTCTGAAGAAAGAGAGCGACCGAGATGGGAGGTTATCGGAAAAAGACAGTTGGTTCAAACGAAGTCGGTCAAAGGAAAGAATCGAAAATATTAAAGGCGAAGAAAAAGCTAAAATTGCGCAATCGTTGAACGAATGCTTACCAGCTGCTGCTGATGCCAGCATGACGCAAAATGTAGCTAAAGATGAGGCAGAAACTGGTGTGAAGCCTAAGAAGGAAAAAGACGGGAAGATTTATGAAAGCTGGATTTTCAAGAAAATTCGAGAAAAAAGTCAGGAACGAAAGAAATTCAAAGACTTTACTCCAGTGAACGTTGATATCGAAGATGAAAGCAGGACAGAAGATCTTTATGGGGCATTGGATGTTTCACAACCAAAATCAAGTCTCACTGACCCAGGAAAACAAAGCTTTGGTCGAGCACAGACCAATGATTTTTCAAATTCTAAAAGAAATGAAAATGAATCTGCGGGAAAAAAAGATGAAGGCTACGGGTTGTTCAATTTCAGAAGTCGGGGTCGTACCAAAGACAAAAAGAAGACTAAAAATTCCTCAGAAAAAGCCTCTACTCTTCTCGATGCTTCTAAAGAAGCTAGCAGTGCTTCGAATGAGAAAGATAGTAGTGCTGAAGGTTCCATAACAGGATCACCAACATCAAGCGTCAGAACGCTACATTCCAGGAAACTCTCTGACACCTCTGTCTGCACTGTCGAATCAGAATCTGTGTCCAGCAAAGCCTCCTCGTCTAAACTCAAAGCTTCCAATTCCCAGCGATCGACCTCTTCCATCCCTCCTCCGCCCAAAACTCCAATTCCGTCGCCTCCGAAGAGTGCGCGAATTGTGCTGCGATTAAAAGATGATGATGACGATGAGAGTAATGATAAAGATGAAGCTGTTGGGAAAGGTAGTTCTGAAAATATTTACGAAAATCTATATTCTGTAGATCTTGATAAACTAAAGAAAAATCGTGCCAAACTGGAAGAACGTGGCATCATGCCAAACTCGTCGTTTTTGTGGAACGATGGAAATCCTGTTAGTGTGCCTTCGGATGAAGTTTCGTCCAGAAATCAAATTCTTGAACGACAACATCCATTTAGCAAAATCACAGGAATTAAATCTTTTGGTCAGCCCCATAGAACGAGACGAGACTTATCCCTGCCGCGGATGGACCTGCCGAGAGACGATGGCCCGAACTATTCTGAGCTTCAACCCTTGGGTGGCACGAGCGACGATTCACACGCAGCCGCTGCTTACGACGAAATTGGTGGGATGAGCTCTATGAGCTATGACGATATTCGCATGTCTTCGTCGTGTAGTTACGATGACGTGCGTGCTCCTTCCAGCGTTGGGTACGACTCAATAAAAGCCCCGTCGTCAGGCGGAGGATACGATTTGGTGAACCCTCCTCCTGCTCGATCGGACTCCAGCCAGTATGACGAGTGTGATGGAGGTGTAGTAACGGCCCAGCTTGCTGTGGTTAGGGAGGACCAAATGGACTCTATCAGTTACCTTTACGATGACATCACCTATAATGTTTCTCAAACCTCCCACTCCTACGAACCTGTCAACCCGCCTGGAGTAAGTGCTGGAGTTCCTGGAGCCCTGCCAGCACCTCTTGTGATTTCCAGCATTCTGGAGGTTCCAGAGCCGGAAAGCAGTCCCAGCGTAGAATCTAACATTGTTGAAGGTTAGTTCTTAAAATTTACAGGCATGATAATTTTACTAGCCAACTAACTACTACTGGAGTGAGTTAACTTTTTTTTTATTTCCTTTGCTCTGTATGCTCTTCTTATTAGGGTTGGCTGCATGCTTCCTATTCTGTGTGCTGTTCTTGCTTTCCATTTGCATAATTTAATGCTGCAGCACGTACAATAGTTTCCTCATCTTCAGTTCTTCCATCAGGGTCGGACGAAGACGAGGGCGGGGAGGACGCTCACGAAGTGTTCTCTTACACCCTCACGCAAGTCGGGGAGCTCAGCACAGCAGCGGAGGCAGCGAGGCCGGCCGATGCTGCACAGCCTGTCGACAGCCATTCCGTTCAAAGTTAGTTTAGTTAACGAAATCTTCGCTCTTCTTTGGTTTCAGTTATCAGGTCGATGTTTTTGTACGATTCGATGAAGTTGTGCTTGATTATCAGCATATCGATGATCACCATTTATGTACGGTCATCATAAAATAAATTTTAAAAAAGGTGAAATGAACATGAAATATTTTTCTACTACCCTATTGTCCAGTAAGCACTTAGTTCCATTTTTGATTATTTTGATATTTATTACAATTATTGTCTTTGAGGCAGATTTCGATTAGTCAATTTCTAACAATTTTAATCAGGCAATAGTGAGTTCTCCTTGAGTGTTCGTCGGGACGCTCTGACGTGTCGTTGTTTGATTACAATCTTTGAGTCCGTCCATTGAATAGTCTGGTGACCACAACAATTTGTTTCTACTCTTTGTGTACTGGGCATGCCAAATCGTGTATAGATTTTCTTGATCTCAAAATTTCCTTAAAAGCTGAATCAACGTATTGTTGTATCAAATAGTTTTAACGTTTGTGCTTACAATTTTTGTCCTTATTTTCAACACAAAATCTGTATTGCACAGGAATCGTATCCAGCAGTCAAAGGAAGGTGTTTAGATTGCTGAAATGAGAATTTCACTGGTGTGCCTCCAACTTCCATTCTGTGGAGTAACGATGAAGTCCAGTTCCACTTTTCGAGCTTACTGCACAAACAAAAATTCCATTTCTGGGCCGCTGAAAATCTATAAGAACTTCATGCACGACTTTTTAACTGGAAGAAAGTGACCTTTGGTGCGATGGGTCGTTTATAGGTGTCATTGTACCTTACTTGTTTAAGGCGAAAAGAGACACAGGTATAGCGGATTCAAATCGAACTTGCAATACGCTGGTAATATTTTGAAGCACGAAAATTGAAGAGTATAAGGAAGAACACGATCTTACAGAACTTTTGGTTCCAACAAGATCGACCCCTTCAGCTCGCCATCCGCGCGAAATTTTGCAGATGTTCCCGGATCAAGTGGTCTCCTTGCGCGAGATAGTTCCATGGCCATGGCACTCGCCAGATTTTAGTTCTTGGCAACTTTTTCTTGTGGGGTTTCTGTAAGGGCCAAGGTTTTCACTCATCATTCTCGATCCTTGGACCAACTTAAGAAGTCTATTTAAGAAAAAATTGAAGGATTTTCACTGTGCGTGCTAGTGCAAGTGATGAAAAACCTCTAAAAATGGCTTCATATGTGTATCGGCAGACACGACCAGTGTTTCCACTATATAACTTTTAGGCATCGAAGTAAAATTATTTTGCTTTATTACATCGAGGAAATGAAGAATTTTTCTACATCCCTCACTGTGTTTTTTCAATCCTTCTTCGAAATGTATGAGTTATTTCCGCCGCAGCCTGTTCTTTGGGGTGCACCATTCATCTTGCTAGTGCATCATATTGCCAAGTACCTCACATACCGTAGTCTCGTCTTATTCTTTCAAATTTCGAAGTTTATTTTAACCTTCTATCTACGTCTGACTTGTGCATTGACTTTACAATTAATATCTCGCTGTTCTCATTTCATTCTGCTAAATTTTAGCATCTTTTATGACTTAACTTCACTTTTGATGACTCTCCTTTGCTTAAAACAAGGCTCGTGTTTTTATGTTCCATAAACATTAATAATTTTACGTCAACTCCATCCTACATTTCACATGCTTTGTTTCTGATATGGCATGGGTTACATCCCTGTGCTTCTGTTCATGACGAGGATCCGTATGTACCGGAGAAGCTATCGCTCTTAAATGGGTTGTCGTGTCTGTATTTAGTTTCTATTTCTCGCTATGACTGATATTTTGAATTGATTTGGTTTATTTTTCCTAGATTCATCAGCGTACTCTGAGGAGCCTGATACTTCAACTCTTACCTCGGATGGCGAGACTTCCGTGGCTGCTCTTGAGCTGAGCGACCCTCACCCTCCTTCGCCCTCGGAGGAAACTCCAGCCGCTCTGTTGGGACTGCGCGACTCACTGAGATCATCTGTGTCCTCTTACCACTCTGCGTATTCGACTCGATACTTTACCCGAGCTAAAGTTGATGCGATGCGTGCCAAAGACGACGAATCTTCGTCACAGGTTTCTGTTAAGAAAAAGAAACTACCTCCAAAAGGTTGTGATGAAGTGAAGGAGAGTCGATTTGGGTTCATGGGGCGAAAAATTCGCGAATTGAGCAAATTAGGAAAACTAAGAAATTCAGAAAAAGAAACTGCTAAAAAAGTTCGAGATAAACTGTTAGAACTTCCAAGTACATCTTCTGCTATGAACGAAGATGATCTGCCTTTAGAAGGTACAAATGTTAGTGCCATGGAACCACTGAACATTGAAATTAATGAAGCAATTTACGGCACGAATGCTGTCAGTAACGATCTTTACAGCGCCGCGGGTGGAGCAGAATTTATATCCTCGACAACCATCACCAGCACTAACACCACTACTACCAAGAAGTCCAGAAAACCCAAGTTGACTCTCTCAGACTGCACACCATTGCCTGAAGGCTTCCACTCCTACGCTTATCAGTCGAGCCAAAATCTGGATGATACGTACGGAAGCAGCGAAGAAATGAATGGCAATGCAGAAAATTTTTATGGAGCGGTGTATACGTCAAATTCAATGTGGGGTCAAGAACGAAACACTCCGGAGCTAGACGAGTGGGAAGATCTGTCTGATGACTTGAGTGACGAAGAGATGCTGCCCCTGTCGCCGAGTAGAGTGCAACGAATGTAAGTTTACGAATGTAAACTGCTAATGTGTTTAGAATTTTGTTTATTTTCACAGGGGGTTGTGGTTTTTAAACTCTCGGTTGGAAATTGAAAGCCTGCAGTTTGTACAAGGAAAGGGTGACCAGGTTTGTGCTTGGAATAAACATTAGATTGCGACTCATGAGAACGTCAAATTATTAATTAACGTGTGTTTACAATCATGAAAGGTTTTTGGCGTTTGTGTCAATTGTGTTGCGAAATTATTCATGCCACCCTTCCTACATGCACAAGGTGTTCAAGAACTAAAGAGACAACTTCTGCCGTTGATTTAAGAACCTAAAAGAACGACTTCTTCTTGAATAAGTAAAGCTCTAAACATATATCGTCATCGAATCGTAAAGGTTCTTGGTCACTTGAAAAATATCTTGCCCTTTTTCATTATCTCAAATCCGCAAAGCATGGCAGTATTTGTTAACTTTAATGGTCGTTTCAACTTTAACTTTAAGTGGACATAGTAAAATAGCTCTGGCAAGATGAGTTACCTAAAACATTTTCAAACGATGGAAGTGGATCTTGTTGAATAGTTCACGCTGCAGAACACGAATGTTTTTATAATTGTTTCCGTGTGGGCAACATGCTTGCATTGACGTTATGCGCGTCGTTTTAAAAATTATTGAATTACCAATTTTGCAATAGTGTTCATGTAATCAAATAAGTTTCCATCACCCACGACTCAAAGGACTACTCCCGCCATAGTTAGATAAACCCTACTCAACTTTTAGGTTCGGGATCCCGAAAACGATGAACGATTGAATTGCTATTTGTTCGTGAGAGAGTGCTTTCCAAGAGGTTATTTCTACTGTCAAAGTTTGAGCCATTAGTTTTCGAACGCCCCGAGTAATATGATAACAAGTTAAATATAGTTATACTAGTAGTGAGGAGTAATTAAATTCTGCGAAAAGAAGACGAATGGATAACGGCGAAATGCACGCATAAATCCAATTTGGCAACTTAAGTCTTTAAACCTCATACTCATCAGGCGGCATTGGGTAAGCAGTAGGAATAGGTTTGGTTGGTCTGTGCTATACTATGGGGACTGGCACCCCAAGGGATGCTGTTAGGTTACCTCAACTATACAGAAAGGTTTTCGGGACTTACATTTTTCGTGCCCGCATTGTCCTTTCAGTCCTACGTTCTTTGCCATCTATTTTTTGTCTTCTTTTTCCTTCTTAATTTGTTGTTTCTATGTTCAGGGTTTCACATACCTTGTTCATTAATTCCCCGTTTTCTACAGTCCATATGAAATCGCCTATTCTCATCGTTCTCTTGAGATCGCTTTTTATACTGCAAGGTCGTCTTAAACTATCGATAAGAATAATAATTGTAAACCTCATTTATGGGGATAATTGTGGTAATAGGAGAGTTGCCATTATTTTGGAATATTAGTCGTCTGAGAGGAAAATCGTTGTCAGCTCCCTTGGTGAAGACCTCTTTAGCCATAGTTAAGTGGATGCCATAAATATTTGCCCGACATAGCAGAAACTAACACAAGATATCGAGGAGACCGCAATCGCTTGTTTTTCAATGGTGCAGTATCACTGTTGGCGTTCATTGCGTTCACAACTTACTAATGTGGCCGAACTGTTTGAGAGCGAGTTCTATAGTCATTTGATAGTTCTAGTTTGGAATGGAAACTATTGTAGTGTTAGTTTCTTATAAAATTTATTTAGTTTTGATTTGTAGTTTCGGTTTAATAATATTCTTAAAAATCCAGGCAATGCAGCCCGATGATTCGCCCCGTTGGAAAAAGGCTGAACTTGGCTGTAATTCCACTCAGGCCAGGTGTCGCCAATGGATACCGGCTTGACCAGGGGTAACTGTCATTGTGTCCTGATATTAGATAGAAAGCATTTGGAAAACCAGTGTACAAGATGATGTGCGTCAGGCTTAATTGCAATAAAACGTCTTTTATTTTTGTTTAGGGTTCGAGCACAAGTGCGGGCCCACCGTTGGGGGCCGACGCAGCCCCGAGGATGGCGCAAAACTTGGAGCCAAGGTGTCCGCGATGTGACGGCCGACTCGCTCGTCAACAATCGCAGCTATTCTCAGTGTTCCAACAACCAACCGTACACCCTAAACGACTCCCTCCACTCGCTATCTCCATACCTTCACTCATCTGTAGACTACCTTCGCTCTAAGACCCAACTTGCCTTGCACTGCCAGGCTGCCGCTATGCCTCCGTTTGCAAATAAATCTACTGGTGCTAAAACACGCTCCAGAAATGGCCGAGTCCGTAAAAACTCAACAAGGCGTAGAACTGTATTCCTGCATGACACCTTATACGGGCCGTTTGATCTAGAAAGTGAGCGTTACGTCAGCGAACACGTCGTCAGGAGCAGGATGAAGCCGTCCAAGAAACAGAAGTACAGACTGGAGGCGAGACATCAAGCCAACAGAGAATTGGGCAGATACAGACGGCGAGGTCGTGAGTATCTGCTACTTTAATCTCTTTATCACTCATATGTTTGATGCTGACAATGCCATTTCAGGCTTTGGCTCGGATGGTTAATTAGGCTTTAGGATTAAATGAATGATCAAAGAACGTAATTTCGCACTCTTTCCTTGCATTGCATGTCATATCAGTTGGATTCTTCAAAGAACCTGTTCCTGAATATAATAAACTCTCGCCTACAACTTATGCCAGTGTGAGTGAATAGCACTTCATTGTCATAGTTTTGAATTCAAGGGCAAAAATGCAATGTTTGTAACTTATTGTTTAAATCTTCGTCTAATTTCTCAATTTGTTGCTTAGTATCTTGGCAAAGCTATATACGAGCACTATGAGAATTGTGGTCTCATGTAACCTACTCTAGATACAGTATGCTATCGGCCCCCAGCGTTTAGTGTCCTCGGTATGTTTAGGTCTTTTGAGCGGGAGCGCAACCCGAAAATTTTTCCGCAAATGCAGCTTATATTAGTACCTCTCTCTTCATTCTGTGTCCAAGCGATTGAATACTGCTAAGTAATAGTGTTGGCAGAGCGAAAATTGTTTCGATTTAATTTTGTCAGCTGGGTTTTATTTAGTGGAAATGTGTTTGCTGTCTGTAGATGACTTAAACTAACTTATCTAACTTCTCTCATTCTCTACGCTATCTGCTGATTAAGCCTCTGTCTCAAAGAACACATCGTTTTGGAAAGATATTTTGAAAAGTTTCGGTTCAATTTGAAAACCGATGAATATGTTTATACGTATTGCAACATAAGCATTTGTCTTAGTTGAAGCTACTGTACCCGTTCTGAGTCAAGAACCTAATCCATGAGATTTACCTAACGGACGCTCTAAGGTGAGTCAGTCGAGAACACGGCATCATCAGCGACTACAGTGTTTGCCAGGTAACTGTGATCTAATTTTATTCTTAATAGTATCTACTCTCGGTTGCAATTTCTTCTCCTATTTTACTATGTATTACATTATATCACTAGGATATAATCGGCAATCTCTTCAATTTGCCGCACGTTTTGAGCATGATACCTTTAAGATAAACCTGAACATGTAAAGTCATTTTACTATTTTACAACATGGAAATGTCGATGTATGATCATCTTTTCGTAGATGGAACAGTGTTGGATGCCAAGATTGTTTATATTGTGCCTATTTGAGTTTACAGTTTTGTTTCCCCCAATGAAATCTAAGAAATAGATTCCTGAGAGCGGCACCTCTCCTCATCAATAACATGCATACGTCAAGACTCAAAGAAGACAAGGGAAGTTTCTGGTGCAACTGTGAAGGATGAAAATTTTTAGAAGGGATTCAACAGTTTCAGAATCAGTTGATGAAAGGAATGGAAAGCGTTTTCAATCGTTACTAGTCGTCTATCGTATCTATAAAACAGTCCTGAACTCTGAAAATATTGCAATAAACTGACATCTTGTGATCTCCATCTTCCCGCTCATACCGAATTGTTGTATGCGTTTTCGAAATGACCTGTTGTGTCGTGGCGCCAGTGTGATGATTTTTTGAAGTGTAGTCCAGTGTTGGTGACAGATTCCAGCTCCTAAAATTTACAGAAATAGTATGAACTTGAATGAAAACATGTGTGATAAGCAGAAACTTTTTTTAACCCATCGTCAAAATGTGCACGAAGTCGAGTAAACTGGACATGGGCAGCAATGAACGCAAGTCTTCAGCTGAGACCAGCATGTTCTGCTGCTTCGTGGGTGGAATCGTGAGCTTCTGCCCCTCATGTACAGAGGTAAGTTGTGCATATGTTCGAACTTCCTTGTTGCCAATTGCCTTACGATAACTAATTATTGACGTGCTGCATTGTCATGCATGATATGTTTGGAATGCGTTTTTACTTCTGTTGCTCCTATCGATTCTCAGCATTGTTTATTTATGCACAAAATTTTATCTTTCTCATGCTATGCAATGTGGTGTTACTATACGACTGAATTCAGTAGTAGATGTTCATTCGGTCTTTAAAGAAATGTGGGGTATTTAAAATTAATTGAAAATCGTTGTCTTCGAAATTTCCTGTATTATAGATTCCAAAATGTGTAGTAAACCTAAAGAAGTTCTATTATTACTTGTATTGATTGGTTCTAGTTCTTGGTTTTTTATTGCATTTATATGTTTTTCTGATTTTCTTGTGAGCGTTCCGTTCACGTGCAGACTTGTAAAAAAAACCTCTTGCGCTTCAAGACGTTGTACGGAAATTCGCCGCATGAATTCACTGTAGTTGTGTATCTGTTATTCAAACGAAGATTTGCACTGTTGAGTCATCGCTCGAGCATTACAGAATCGTTCAATATTATTAATTCCATCAGCGTATGATGCATTTTTCATTTAACCCTTTGTCTCCTATCGGCTACTCCAGCACCAAGATAGCTAGTGCTTCCAGCTTAGAGAAATTGACAAATTTTCAAGGTAATTTAACTTATAGGGAAATATTTTGAGCTAAATGACTAAATTAGAGCAATTAATAGGGGATGTAACTATGTTGTTAGAGATTCCAGAAGCCTCGCGCGCTCAAATTGCTTTTGATTTCCACTCAGTTTAAGCTTCATGGACTGCGCGACATATTTAATACCTATTTAACTTGAGCAAGTTTTTCATAAGCACATTGATTTGCTGATGAGTTTTGGCAAAAACTTAATTGATATTTTTTATCGGATTTTTCGACCATTTTTTTGGTGTCGCAAATTTGTCTCGCTTAGCACACATTTTTAGCGAAACATTTTTGAAGTTGAAAGAAGTAAGCACCTGCTTATGCAGATAAAAAACACGGTAAGGTAATTTCATTAACATTTCAGGGCACTAACAACTTTTATTCCTGAAAATTTCTCCCTAAATTGTTTGAACTCTGGGAGGCAAAGGGTTAAGATTTTTTAATTGATTAAGCCGATACTGTATATATGAGTTGACTCTTCGTGAAATTATCGCTTGTACATTGTAAAGCACTGCATTACCTTTTTTGTACTAGTACGTTAACCGTGTTATAAAGTATATAATGGATGGAACATTCAGTATAACATCAACAAATTACTAAATACGTTGCAAGTTCCGATTTGGACGATGTCTACTGGATATGTAAAGCCTCAGCTACGAAGATGAATCACCCGTGCAATCAAAGTTTACTTGTAAAATTCGTTTTTGTAAGCATTCCCTTATAATGTTCACTCAATTGGATATGGAGTTAAGATCATAAATTGAAGGTGGAAAAAGTTATACCAAAACTTAAGATTGTAATTGTTTGCAGCACGCACTTGGCAAAGCTTATTTCACAAAGCTTACGCAGAGGAGCTGCAAGGAAGCTTAAGAATTTATAACCGAGTCCAATGCTAAACTGGAAATGTATGAATACAAAATTTCGGTGATTGAAAAAAAATGAAGGTCTGTTTAATACAGACTCGATTGCTAGTTAAAACATCTTCGTTCTCAGTTAACAGCCACGATTAGGTCAAGAAATGATTTTTGAAGAATTTCATCGCGACTGATAACGTTCACCTACGCATATTATATAAGTGTGTGGACGTGACTTGGGCAGCCATCTCGTGATATCCCGCTAAACCTGTTTGTATCCGCGATGATGTGATGTCTCAATCTGAATGTTTTGATACCCTAAGCGAGAAGTCCATATGCACAAGGGCGTGCACATTGCCCGTAATGGCAATGATTGATACGGAACACTCAATTCATGATGATACTTGCAGGCCCAGTGCTAAGAATAAAAGTTTCGATCACAATTTATGGAAAAATCTTCTCTGACCAGTATATGATTCTAGAAACGTGCATGTTGTTAAACTACAGGGGTATTTTGGAACACAGATAGTTGGAGGAGCGGTTTTGAATACTAACTTTGGGTGGAGCATTTAAATGACAAGATTCCATTGCCAACAATTCGTAAATCAATTTCGCCCAAAATTGAAATAATTTTTAACACAAATTTTAGCCTAAAAATAACTCAATTTCACCTTCCCGAATTTTCTTTCGTGTTAATTGTAATAATGGGTGATATTGCTACGATTACGACTAGTGTCACTTAGTGATCATTTTTCGATAATGTAATTATCGTGATAGTATTTATTGCACGAAGTACACTGTACTGGGGACAATTTTCTATTGTGCAAGGCTCCTGTCGTACTTTCTAATGGCTTCAGAACGTACACTTGCGGGTATTTCCCAGTATAGTTTTGTTGAATTTCACGTGTCACTGCTACGAATTTGTTGCATCGTGCGCTAGTGAATTTTTTGTGTGAATATCTCGTTTAAACATGCATGCGGCGCTGTCCATCCGTTGAATCTTGAATTGACATTTTGTGTTTATCCGCGGAAATTAATTGCTATTTTAAATAGAATTTTAGTCTGGACGTGTTTCAGTTTTTTGCCTTAGTTGCGTGTGTGTAGTACAATATCGGACTGAGGGCTTTTTTCCATTGATATTGCTGAGCTTTGAAGCGGCTACCTTTTGATGCTGCGTCCGAAATTTCTCCGTGGTGCAATCCCATCACTCGCCGTCTCTCAAATGTTCACTTATGTGTGCTTTGCTATCGTATTATACTTTGGAATTTGTCGTGTTGTTTCAAAGCAATTGTTTTCTTGACTCGTGTACCCTATTCTGCAGAGTAACTAGTGTGCGAATGTAATATTTATTCATTTGCTTAAAAAATTCATGCTTGCTCGCATTTCCATCTAAATAATCTTCGTTTGCTTTACATATTATTTTATTTAATTTTACTTCGTGCAGACTGAATTTTGATAGAAAAATGGAAAATTTCCTGTAGTATATGCTCTGAATACATATAGCCTCGCCACAGCAGAATCCGAGGAGCAAGCATCATGGCTGCTTGCAAACAAGCTAGCTGCTACTTGTACTTGAAATAGCTAGGATTATGGCCACTTGGGTTGTCGTAATATTTCTATGTAACCTACTTTGAAAACAAATCATTCAAGTTTTTACTTCTGTTGGATATTCGGTGTAAAAGCCGTTTCCGGTGCCATCACTTGAATTGTAGCTAAATTAAATGCACGAAAATACTAAGCACTACAATTGTGGCCAATGCAGGCCCACCCGATATTTTTGTACGTCGATACATAGCAGGTTTCAGCTACCAGAGCATATCAGTATTGCGTGCGGTGGTCAGCCCCAGAAATGCATAACTTGGACTGCTTGCGCAAAGCGTTTTGAAATTCAAATACACAGAACCTCGGCGCACGAATAAGGTTGTTCGCGGTCGCGTTGAACTCGTTAAAAGGAAGGCCGTCGGGCGTCCTACCTCAGGTCATGATTAGGGGGATTACACGTCCCGGTAAGTGCCTGAGCAGCTCGCTCAGCTGCTCCAGCTCTGCTAGTGAGATGGCGGTAAATTATGTGAAGTTTGTTCAAGGGAACTGCGTGATTACATTTTTACGATATTCAGTCAATTTTAACCTGTTCGAGCTGTCGAAATAGGCTAATGAAAAAAGTTTGTGGGGGCCGCGCGTTGCCTCTGAAATTTGTGTCCCTTCAGCACGATGTCAAAGTTAACAAGTTTTGATAGATTTCGTCATCAGTGGATTAAACAGATTAAGTATTGTTGGCACAGGCTGTCTTTCAGAAAACCAGAGTTATATCTGGTATGTAAACGGTACGAGTTTCAGCAGCTGTTTAGAATACGGTTCTTGCACAAACCTTTGTCAATTATGTATCATTTGATTCGCTTCAGCTCTGAGTTGACTGTTTTTGCTGACGAGCAGACGTCGGTATAATTCGAGTTATCACCAGGAAATCAGAGAAAATTAAATCACAGCGTTGTTCGACCTGCTTATCATTGATGTCTTGAGAGTTCATTAATACAATGACTTATTAATTAGGAAGCAGATCTCACTGAGAAATGACATCGTCCGCCCTACAAGCCCGTGTAGTGGACCTTGACATGCGTTTTTACGACGCGTTTCCTGGTACGTGGCTGCTTCGTCGTGACTTTTGACGTGCGTTGAAATGATAAGCTTTGACTTGTTCATGTCAGGCTAACGTTGTATCCTCATAATTACTGCTGGAAAAGCGTTACAGGAGAAAAACTTATTAACTTCGTAAATGGCTTACAGGTGACCTAAAGAAATTTTCTTTAGACTTATGTTGAGGACTTGGCGCTCCTTGGGAATTCCTGAGCTCTACACACATGGGAGTGCCGAAGACGCATGTTGATTGTGCCAGTCCTCGCTGTGAACCTTAGAAAATAATAGTTGTTTATTGACAGCAATAGCTACTCTCAGCCCAACCATCCGTGTTCGTTGCGGTTTGTGAATGTAGTTTTGTTGTTAGGGATACTTCATGTCAATGGTTGCCACTCATCTCTTCCATATGGGGTAGTCCGACGAAGCCAAACTCGTGCACGGGGTGCCTTCCATGTTTGGTCTACTTGCTTCGTTCCTTCATTTTTGGTTCGTGAGATGCTCAATGCCCACTACAGCTGTTAAAACACGAAACATCCTAACTGAGGGATACTTGTATTCCTAAAAATGATAGTTTTAGTTGTCCCTATTACGACTTACGAGTATCTGCTCAATGAAGTTGTATCATTCACTAGACGCCCGTAGTCGATAATACAATCCTTACGCACTGTGTACCTTATGAAATATTTCTGGACTCGAGAACTTGCGATACATTGATTTATTTTTTTATTTAGGTATGACATTTTTGTACTGCTCAGCGCTCATGGGCTCGAAAAGTTGCAAGTTCTACAAGCTAACGTGTTGACAACGATTGTGCAGTTGCTTACGGTCAGTTTGGTTAGGCGAGAAAAAGTCGTTTTGAAAAACCGGCTTTTCTGCTCTAATACATTTTTAACCTTTTTGAAAAGTGTAAAGAATACAATTGAACCATAATGTGTTCCCTTTTACTCTAAAATTTATTTCGGAAATGGTAGCAAAATAGTTGAAATGTTATTTGTACAGGATGTTCCGGTACGTAAATGAAAAATTTACATAGTGGTACACATATGTACCACTTGAACGTGTTGAAGAGCCTCATTGCTATTTTTCCACTAGTTTTCCATCGCTCATCGAGATTTGGAAAATTTCTTTCATCTTTAGGTTTTTATTTAAGAAAGCAGGAACTTAGTGACTTTCACTGGTATCAACTTTGGAAACTCGGAGCTTTCTCAGCTTTCTGTTACACTTGTATTGTGTGACCTCCTCCTACCGAGCAGAGCGTTCATACAAGTGCCCGTGTTACTGACCTGCAGGGCTCGCATCCGCGTCGCTGAAAACCTTACGAAAGCAGTCGTGCGCGACTCGTGCCGGTTTTCTCAACCTCAATTGTCGTTACTTTGTCTTCCTGGTCGAATTAAGTTCGCTTCATTTTAAGATTCTGTGTTTTTTATGCTGCAAATAGAAAGTGTTATGATAAAAAATTTCATGTAAAGTGAGAGAAAAAGCTCGAGCACTGATGTGAACAGTCCAGTGTTTACAGAAATTGTGTCCTACGCATCTACGTGTCACGGAAAGTGGGTTTCTGCTTGCGCTCAGATTTTTATGCAAGGCCGTCAAATTTTGTTGATTAATGGTCGGAGACTTCTAATTTGTTAAAATCGACAAATTCCCAATTGGATGGCTCTACTATATTGCTCATAGAATGCGTTTTAACTTGGGTCTTGATAATGGTTTCAAAAATACGAGTATAATAATTGCGCATCAGCTGTGGTGGGAGTCATATATTTTTGTTTGTAAAATATCCTAACATACGTTCCTACGAACGTCTCATTTCAAAGCCAACTACATTACAATTACGTCTCATTATTTTGGTGTTGCGAAGACCTGACGGGAGCACTACTCGTGCTGGGGAAAAGTTTTTTTTAATAATTTTTGTATTTTCAATGACTCGTTTTGTAGTCAAGCAGGCTAGCTGCCGTAACTGCTGACTTGGTTTTGCATTTGGGCTTTGTTTCGCTTACATGTGAAACCTCAATAGCAAAGCCTAATTTAAATGCTTACCCTTAATTAGAAGTAATTTGCAAACATTCTACGAATTATCCATCTAAATTTTCATTGGAGCAAATGGTTGCTGTGCTGCAATGTGCATTCCCATTCATTCTGTTACGATCAAACACTGATTTTAGTTAAGTTAAAATGGCATGCTTCGAATGGCAAGTCGTGGAGCTTCAAATTTGATGATCTTGTGCATCTTCACAGAAATTTGATGTCTAGTACAAAATGAGTTCATGTTCAATTGTTCATTCTTAGATGTAGCAAACTTGATGGGATTTAGATAATTTATATTGTGTTTTTTTGAAATTTTGACAAGGTCGTCAATAAAGTTCGTTGATTTTTTAGATTTAACCATTATTGATGAATATAGAGTCGGAACGTTTTGAAGCAAATGCTCGTCATTAAGCTGTTCTCACATTTTAACATGTATTTTTCTTTTTACGGCTACATTGTGTCTATGGAAATAGGCTCACCGGGGAAAATGTGATATCTCGAGCTGAAAGTCAGGTAGGCCTTTTGTTGATGTAGAATAGTTTTTGTTTTTGCTACAAATCATCTTTTTCTGGTTCACTGCTGTTTTCTCAGCTCGTGTTAGTTTTTAACTTGGCCCTAATATCATAATCTTTCAATGTTCGTATATTTATGAGCAAAAAATTTGCTGTGGGACCGTAATTGTGCACACATTCCCTGTTCCTTTAATTTTGTTTTAAGTAGTGCTTCCTTCTTTTCTCTAGTCGAAACATTTCATGTGGTCAGACGTTCACTAGCCTGTAATCTAACTTGACGACTTTACTCAGGGTTCAACAAAAGCTGGTGTGTTACAAATCGCGATATTGCTGAGTGTAATGTGCTCGCATGTGTCTGTTAAAACAACTGTTTTTTCCCCCGTTTTCATTGAAGTTTCAACAGTACTGTTAGATGATATAGAATTTATTTTCCTACTTGGCATGCATTTTTAAAATCAGTTAGATTTACTATCCCCCTCAGAAGGATACGACTATTGTATCTAGGGGAATTAGCACTCCCAAGGGGAAAATGCGAGGGCCCGAGCTGAGAGTTAAGTTGGCCTTCTTTTCGTTAAAATAAAATGTTTTTTGTTGTGTTTAGGATAATTTTTTTCGGTTCACTGCTATCCTGTTTTTCAGCACCTACAACTTTCCTCTTCGACTTTGATCTTGTTCTCGACTTACTTTTTCTATGCCCTTTCTGCATAGATTCCGCGTTCCCTTAACTCCATACTAAATGGTGCCTTCCTTCTTCCTCTCTTTGGACCACCATTGTGGCGGATAGGGAGGCTTCAACTGACTATTAATCTAACTAATTTTAGAACTACTTTCTTTTTCGAAAAAAATCTTGAAATTGCTACTGACCAGATAATGTAGGAAGTCCAGGGGTTACATCATTTATTCGATGATATATGGTGTTATTCTCAAATAAAGGAACTCGTACTAGAATATTTCTACATCTTGTTTCTAAAGCCGTGTGGGCTTTGAATTTTTTGTTGAGTCCTTTTCCGCAATCCACAAAATTGAAGGAGATATTAGTTGAGTAGCTTTTCCTCTTGCATCTTAAAAAACGTGGCGCGTCACGTAGGGATGTGGATAAGTCCTGGCGCGCTCTAACTGCTCACTGACTTGTAGTGCTATGACAGTGTGTCCACTTTCGTTATTTAAGTTACAGAGGCAAGCTTATCTACTAATAAAAGTGTCTTTAACACCTGCTGCGTTATGCTGCTGTTGGTTTAGTTTTGCGGTTCAGAAGAACATTATTTTCCCTGTATCTGCTTCTCCATCTTTTTCGTAGAAGATCCCCGTGTTCGGTTTAACCGAACTTGTTCCAGTGTCGGCAATGCTTCGTCTATTTTATGGATCAATTTTTTGACGTGTAGAATACTTCCTACCGTATTTCGAAGTGAGAGGGAAGTTGAATAATTCTTGTTAATTTCTATTTTATCTTTACGAGCCAGCTCCATTCAAACGGGGTTGGTTGCTGTCCCTTACTAAAAGAAATTATACAAATCAGTATATGTACGTTTGAGTTGAAGACGAAAACGAAGGCAGTTGAGTGAGTTTCTTGCCTGCAACTCGGGAGTAAAACAACAGGTGGGCTGAGATAGTTGAGCCCGTTGATCGATACGGCCTTGGTTTGTAGGGAACGAAGGACGCTTCCAGCGTTCAAATACTCTGAATGGCACTGATGTTTTTAGGCGTATTCTACATTTTATGTTTGAATTTGTGGACTTTTTGTATCTTACTCTGCCATGATGTTTATCGGAACATTGCACTCAAATATCTGTTGCGATTCTACGTATAAATTGCGTGAAGAACATACATTATCGTCGCAGCTGCAGAGTTGACTGGCTTTCATGAACAATTCGAATATCGAACATCGTATGTTATTTAGGCTTCAATTAGTTTTCATGAAGTATTGATAATTTTTTTTAGTCTCCTCAGGGAGATACAAATATTGTATCAATGAGAATTAGTGCTCCCAGGAGCAAAATGTAAGGTCCCGAACTGAGAGTAAAGTAGACCTTCGTTTTATTGTAAAAAAGTTGTTTTTGTTTCGTTCACAATCATCATTTTTTGCTTCACTGTTCTATTTTTCAGCGCCTCTAACTTTCTTTTTCAACTTTAATTTTTATTTCATATTCATCCTCCTCAGCTTACTGTTTTAATGCGCAGGGAATCTTGTGTGCGAACACACCTGTTACACAATTTTTGCGTTCTCGGACCTCCATACTAAATGGTGCCTTCTTTCGTCCTCTCTTTGGAATGCCTTTGTTGCAGTTAGTAATGCCTAAACTAACTTATCAAATCTCTTTTATGGAAGTTTTAGTGTCACTAATATGAGTACGACATCGTTTGATAATAAATTTTTCATAATCTCGTTCGAATTATTCAGCTGTTGCTGAAATGAAGCTGTTGTACGCATACATGAGCACCTCACATCAAGTGACTGTTTAATGACACAGAAAAGCCACTCAAGCATTCCGTGCTCTCATTTGCTCATAGGGAGAAGGCGTGCACGGTAATTTTCTCCATAAATGAATCAGAAGAGCTGATTGTGTATTCTTAAAAGGTTCGATTCCTCTCTGACTTTCAACAAATTGTGCGCGAAAACAATGAAGTTTTTCTATTCTTAAGAGTATTGATGGACGGATGATTTAAGTACAAATTGCCATTCGACAAGAGTTGTCGAAGTTAGAACTCGTCAAGAGCACCGTTACGGCATCGTTAGAAGCCAACAAACGGAGCTGTTGGATGTCTCCAGCGCCGTTACGGCATCGTTAGAAGCCAACAAACGGAGCTGTTGGATGTCTCCAGCGCCGTTACGGCATCGTAAGAAGCCAACAAACGGAGCTGTTGGATGTCTCCAGCGCCGTTACGGCATCGTAAGAAGCCAACAAACGGAGCTGTTGGATGTCTCCAGCGCCGTTACGGCATCGTAAGAAGCCAACAAACGGAGCTGTTGGAGGTCTCCAGCGCCGTTACGGCATCGTAAGAAGCCAACAAACGGAGCTGTTGGATTCTCCAGCGCCGTTACGGCATCGTAAGAAGCCAACAAACGGAGCTGTTGGATGTCTCCAGCGCTGTTACGGCATCGTAAGAAGCCAACAAACGGAGCTGTTGCAGCTTTCCGTAATGGAGTCGGGCTGTTCGTTAGATACTTCATGCAGGCCTCTGCCACAAGTGTTCTTGTCGACCCTGAGTAATCCAGTGTGTTTCATTATTAGTCCTTGAATGTTGGGTAGTTTCTCGCGACGTTCTTACGTTCTCGTGATGTTAATTAGTGATTTAGGAAAAAGTTACTCCCACCAGAGACAGTAGTCTTGAAAAATAAGGAATGACTTTTAAGATGTGTTATTAATTAATGTTTGCTGGTATTCAGCTCTTACTTCGTCAAACATACAACAACAACTTGGCGCTGATTGAGTTTTTAACGCGCGTGTTTCTGTCTGGTTCATGCGAGTCGTGAGGTTAGTAAGGAAACACTTCAGTACAAATTTAGAATTCACTGATGGACGGTGAGGCGAGTACAGAGGAGGAAGAGCTCGCGCGGGGCACCCGACGTACAACCAAGAGAAAGTCCAACCACAAGACAAAAAGACTGTAACCCTCGTTTTAGGTCTTTTGGAATCCGCTTCCCCATTCGAATGTCAATCCTCCCTTCATCATTGATTCATTATGTTGAATAACGAAAAATCACAATATGTGAACCCAGGACGGGAAACCTAAAAACTGAATCAGAGACCAATCATGCATAAATTTGGTCACCACGAGTGTTGGGATCTGTAGTCTCACTGCAAGTACCGAGGAGCTTCTCCAACTTGTCAATTAAGTCTGACTCGCTACCCTCTCGCTTCCGCTCTCTCCGTCTCACGTCCACATCCCAAGAGACTTCACTGCATGCTGTATCTTTCCCTGGGACTGGAAAAGAGGACAAGAGTGATGCGGGGGTGAAAGGGATGGGGGGGGAGGTTGGAGATCACTCTAGTTCCTTACTTATTATATTGTATTTAAGATATGTAATTATTGGTTATGTGTGTTGTTTGAGACTGATACCTTTACTTTTTATATATGTATGATGTTGTAGCGTGATAATAGTGGTTGCATAAAGTTGAACTGTATTTTAACGATGGAGGTTTTGTGGAGTTTTAATGTGACCGTTCTTTAATTGACATTCAATAATTTAATCTCATCTTATTCAAGTGTAGTGAAGTGTGTAGCAGATTTTTCAAATCATGCTAAGAAAACCGCGAGTCCCTGAGTTCACAGAGTAAAGCGCCTACAGCTCATCTTGCAGTCAGCCTGAACTCCTGAGCTGTTACTCTGTAGTATAAGACCAGGATCGCTCTGATCCCTATTTGTTATTTTAACAAGTTTCTGTGAAAAAATAACATAATTTATTTAATCATTATTTGTATTCAATGATTTAAAAAAAGCTTTATATTTTCAAGTTGGTTGACGAAATCGGTTTTATAGTTGTTTAGAGATTTTATTGTTAAAGCGTAGATATTCCTTGAACTCGTTGATGATCCGTCATTTTCATTTTTGACTGGAATGAAGCGCAATTGAATCTAGTGTATTCCAAGCTTTTAATGAACCATTCATTATTCCATAAAGTTCTTTACACAAATGCTGATAATTCAAAAGAACACAGTCAATTGCCATCTTTTCAGCGTCTTCAAGCAACAATGATGCGCATTGGAAACTAAAAGAATGGGCACTGGACAGAGCGGAGTCAACCGCATCGCCTTCTTGTGTGGCTACGCTGGCGCTCCTCAGACCCTCCTTGGAGTCCTTGTGGTCCTGCGCGACCTCAGTTGCGCGCGGGCTGCCATGTTGTGTGTGTGTTGTGGTGCCGCTCCAGATGTGCTGGCAAGTCTGGAATGCAATCATGCGGAAAAACTGGCTCCGTGATGGGCGGGCTCTCAAGTCTCGTGCAGTTTTAGAGGTGGTGGGATCAATCCTTCATGAATTATTTGCATGTCCAGAATAACGTTCCAACCGTATGTTTTGAAATATCGTGGGAACTGTTTCAAAAATTTACGAGAAATGTCTTGTTTTTGTTCGCATTTATTTTGTGATGTTTGTATTATAATGTGAACTTGCTGTGTTCAGTAACGTTCAGTCGCCCTCAACGCATACATCTCGCGGCGCTGTAGTGTTACTGTAGTTGAAGGCTGGAACGGAATTACATAGCAGCTCTTCCGCCTTTTACGGACCGATGAATTTCACTGTGTTATGAGTTACATTATTGCCGATATTCCCTTGTTTTCCTATGGCAATATCAGGCTTGTGTTTGTACACTGTAAACACTTCGTCTGGTGTGTTGGGCTTAGGATTCTTATCGTGATAAATTTCAGTACATATAAATTAGACAATAAATTTATTAAAATTTATGGCTACTTTTTGGCATTCATTAGAGAACGTAAAGATACCAAACGTTACGAATGTTTGGCGTGCAATTTTGAGTGCAACCTCATGCACTTGCCTGCATAAATATGACATTAAGCTCGACCCGTTATTCTCGAAGATCATCAGCCATGCTACATATGTCTTGCTTTGACTAACATTTAGTGGACTAGATGTCGATGTACATACTATGGTGTCCTTTCTAAAAGTTTTTCCTCACATTTGTTATCACTGTGTAGAAGCGTTGTGTACAGTTCCGATCTTTTGAGTTCGGTTTCATCTACAGAACCACGCTGTTGGTGCAGTGTAGGTGTAGACTGTTACGGACGATTGAGAAGGAAGATTTTATAATGGTGAATTTATGTTAACGTTATCAAAATATTAACGAGTTTCTACTTGACTTGTCTTCTCTAGTCTGCGAGCTTCTATTCCAGCGTAGGTGCGCTGAAGAGGAATATCCTTTAAGCACATCTTGGGGACTTGGCGCTCCTCAGGGACGTGTAGGATGTACCTTTGTCAATGGATGTCAATGTTCCTTTAAATTTTTTAAAGAAGTAACGCTTCTCAGTGGCTGCCCTAGCTACACACCGCAGAATCAGCAATACTTGTTGTGGGTGTCTGTTGTAGGCCTAGACTTGTAGAGAGGCAGGTCGTATCCCATTCTCGATTTCCTTCCCTCGTAGCTGAGGCTGGGCGTTCCGCGCAACCGACCTCCTGCGCTAGTGCCCTCGTCTTCCATGCATTATTCTTCTTCATTCTTTCGTCGCGTTGAGGTGCTTACCCCAGCGTAGCGATCAGTTGCTTGCATATATAATTGTTTGGCTCTATGAAGAGCAACTGACTCTGCAATCAATTGATTTGGAGCAAAATAACAGAAAATGAGCATGCCATTGTACATATTTACCACTAAGCTCAACTTGTCTGTCAACTTATTTAATTTTTTATTAATTTTAATTCATTCGAGAAAGTTTAAATAACTATGGTTCAAACAAAATATGAATGTATGTCAGGTAATGAGAATTTAAAAATAATTCCATTCGGACATGTTGGAGTTTATTAGTTTTCACCCTCAAACTAACTTCCTCTGGAAGCCACACAGGGCTGCAATCTTGTTGGACGTTGTGTGATTCTTGAAAGTGTTTAGAGGAATCGTCTTTTGAACTTTTCCTGCATTCTTTTCAAGAGAGGAGGCTCGCTTTGGTTTGACTCGTCAAAATAACATGGAAAGTCAGGCACTGCGAGCTGGCCTCAGCTACCCTCAGCAGCACTCGTTCCTATAATCTATCGTGGCTAGTCATATGTGCCCTCTTCCTTATTTTATTGTTAACAGTAGACAGTACTAGCACAAGTGTATTCTCTTTAACATCAAGTTGCACAGAATGTGTTGTTTTAACTGCGTAAAAGCAGGAGATTAAAAAATAAGTAAAATGAATGGAATGAAGAGAAGTGAAAGGATTGAATGAATACGCAAGTGTCACCAAACTTTTAAAGAGTAATTTTAGGCGTGAAAGCCTTCTACAATGCCTATCGTTTCAGTGTCTATTTTATCAGAGGTTTTTTAGTATTTATTCTAAGAGCAGTTTGATCCTAAAAGTGAGGCTCAGCCATTCCATTTCATACGTATCAATTCAGTTGCTTAGTTAAAAATCTATCCTGAAAAATTATGGTTTTAGTCTGACTTCTGACACCACTGTTGAGCTATGCCTACTTCTCCAATTAAGGCTGCAGTGTGCAGATAGAGCGCAGTTGTAAGAGCAATCAGATGTTGAGGATAAATTCGACAGAAAAAAGTATCACTGCTTGGCTCGTTGCATTCGTTCCTTAGTGCTGAACTTTGATATCTTCTGCTCCTGCTTACACCTAACACAGTATCAAGTCCCATAGGAAATATTAAACCATGCGATATGCCTTAACTCACTTCACCCAACTTATCTACGCTGTTTATTCGTGAAAATTTGTTTCTATACAAAATTACTTCACTATTGAGCACACCCCTGTCATCATTACCAACCTAAATGATACAACATCAAAAATTGACCGTAAATCCTGGCTTAAAATACTTTCTACAACCATTGTATTTATGGGAATTTGCGTTTCCAAGGGGAAAAAATGTAAGGTCCCGAGCTGTGAGTTAGGCAGGCCTTCTATTTGTGTGAATGAAATAGGTTTTTTGTTTTATTGTGGACCATCTTTTTTCGGTTAACTGCTGTTCTGTTTTTCAGCACCTCTGAATTTCTTCAATTTTTATCTTGTTTCATAGCTTTATTCCTCAGCCTAATATTTCTATGCTCATGGGATCTTGTGTCAGAACACACCTAGATAAATTCCGCGTTTCCTTAACTCCATACAAAATGGTGCCTTTATCCTTCCTCTCTTTGAACATCTTTGTAGTAGCAAAGGAAGGCTGAAACAAATTTTTAATCAATCCTGGCTAAAAATTTTCGTTTTACAAAAAATGCGATAAAACCGGGCTTTACAGAGTTCTGATTTAATGGAGCTAGATGATCTGTGAGTGCGGCTTTTCATTCTTTGACCGGTCGAGTGAATGCACTTGCGTGTTTTTGTCGGTAGTCGTCATGTGCTGAGGGGCACGATCTGGCCTGTGGTGGCGCTCGTAGCCGCGTCATTATATGATCACTTCGAATCCACGTTTGTACTGCAGTGCATGGCAGCAAGTTGAGCCTTATCCGTACTGTTGAAAATTGCCTTAGTTTGTAGTTATGAAAGATTACGCCACCATAATTGTAGATGAATAGGATTCCGTTCGCAGGTGTGTTAGATTACCGCTGTTTTCTCCTTGTAATGTCTATTACCTGTGAGAAATCATATACTCAAGAGGAAGACGCAACTATTGGATTTGTGAAAGAAGGTTGTTTAAGCTTAACCTTAGTTGAAATAGAGAAAGGTTTGCATTTGTTGCGGTCTATTTTTTTTCTGTTCACCATTATCGCGTTTTCAGTTTATTGCTGTCTTTTCTTTGCAACTATTAATTTTTCTTTAAATTTTATCCTGTTTCATGTATTTTTTCCGGTGTGTGCTATGCACCATGGATCCAGTGTGGAAACAAGCTTGAGCGTTAATTTCTGATTTCCTCAATTCCATGCTGAATGGTGCCCTCCTCCTTCCTCTCTTTGGAATACCTTGACAGTGATTAGGGAGGTTGAAATTAACACAATCTGAACTCAGAGATTTCTTACGTGAATGTTCTAAGCGCCTATAGCTTCGCATCTGCAAGCCTTTGTTTCTCTGCGTTGCTTGCGCGCCTGCGCCCGAGCAGGTGGAGGTGGTGAACGCTTCATGAAAGCGGCCCTGAGGATGCGCGATGTTTCATTTATTCGCTCTTTTTTTGAGTGATGCGCTTTTTACTTCATTCTGGGTTGTGATGCAGCGAGGTGCAGTAGGCGAGAGCCATGAGCTATGCCATTTCACTGCTCTACGAGTGAATGTAAAACGTATGTGATATATATCATCGGGTCCATAATTTATGGCAATATTGTCTTGTATTTAGTCCATTCAGGGAATTTATGTAATGCAGGCAGGAGCCTGCACCTCTGCGAAAAATTACTCATAGAGGACGTATGTAAGGCTTGAATTCATTTTACTGCTGTAAAAACTTGTTTTCGACTAACCTACTGGTCTGTCCGTTCAACAAATGACTGGTTTTTGTGAGCTCTTTTTGGGTGACGAGGCTTATACTAGCACAGTTAGTGAACCAACTTCTGGCATGTCACACACTTATTTGAACAATGTGAGTCGCCCTCAATTTTATATACTGATGGGAATGTTACTGGCCAAGATTCGAACGCTTCTCTCAAAACCTGATACCAAAAGGTGCACGCCGTGTGTGTCGAGCAAAAATCTGTCTTCTAAGCATTTGGCGGCCATTTGTTCATGAATGCTACAGCAACGTGCTCTACAACTCGTCTAAAGTGTGACTGTCGGCTTGCATAAAAATTTCACATTCTCATTTCTGTAAAATTTTGCTGGAACACACATTTGGAAGGTGTAACACAGCAGGCACTCGCCACAAGCGGTGCGGGCGGCTCAAGGCTGCAGCGCTGGAGTGGAAGACCTTGGTGCCGACTACCGGCCATCCTGCCTTCTTTGAGGAGCCTCTCTGCTGCCGCCCTCTCCGCCATACGCCACAGTTTCCAGTCGCTTCTTTGTTTCTTGCCTTCTGTGTGAACTTTCAGCTTTATTCTGTCGTAGTATCCATAGCATTACATTCGCTCTTCTCGTTTTAAGTTAAACTTTCTTCAATGTGATTTGAAGTAACTTGCTAGCAGCCTGAAATTCTCATCATGTTCTAATTCTACCTTCCCAGGCTTTGAAGTTCCCACTCTAAATGCTGTCTTGTTGCATTGCATTGCGTTGCGATCCATTTTCAAGACGATGGTGTTCTTGGATTGGGCGCGGATTGTTTTGTGGTTCTCTGTGCCTCAATCATCTTTTTGTTCTCTTTTTTTTATTCTCAATTCTCGGAAGCTGATGCATCTCACATTTGACTTTCATGTCTCAGGGTTTCTGTTTTTTTTTTCATTTTTCACGGAAAGCCTTATGTTGCATCTGTCAAAAAACTTCCTATCGCAACGGCCGGTGTGCGACCAGCGCTACGTCTCCTTGGTTTCCCTTAAAATATTTTTTTTCAACTAAATTTTTTATGAATTTGTAGCACGTTGGAAAATGTCTTTTTTTTAGATATTTTTTCTCGCGAGCAGAGCACTATCACATGTGCTGTTATCTTTTCGCTCATAAAGTGATATTTGGTACCATAAAAGTCATCAGGGAGCCGTAGCAATCGTAATTAAAATGAAAGAGCAAGATAAGCTCCTTTAATAATTTCATTATTTAAGGTATATATTCGAATAAAGCCTAATTTCAGCCTAGTTTCGAATAAAGCCTAGTTTCGGCCACAGGCCATCATCAGTGATAAGAATTCTGAAAAGTACAAAGTTAAAGGTAAAAATAGACTACTTTACGAGTACAATGACAAATGTAAAAATAAGCTATAAAATTACGTTAATTGCAATTATCTATTTACCATGGCTAAAGGAAATGAACTAAGAGTGTTGTTTAAACCCGGCTTAAGTTCAAGTGATATTTGATAATATGCTGCGAGATTTTTCTTGTGAAGCAAAAGAAGTAAGATCAAAAAAGAGTAAGAGCTCCTTTCATATGGGAGATTTCTCAGTTTCCTAGCTGTGGAAATTTCGTTATTGCATGTAGCACAATCGTTCCCAATGTCAATGTACTCTAGCTAAAGCAAAAAATCTAAACCAGGTTCAATTTTGCATCAAGCAACATGCATTTTCTCAAAATATGATGTCCTCACCAAACGGAATAACGGCTGTCCACCTCTGCTCAGATCAGCAGTCGATCTTTCAATTCCATTTTTTCATCTCTCTAATATCTTGAGGTTTAGCTCACCTGCTCCACAACTCACCATAAATGGGACCGGCGGCTTGCGGATAATTTTTTTGTTTTCATTTGTGGAAAGCTTGCGTTGGAACGCTCATGTTAGAAATGATGAATTCGTGTGCTTTTCTTGGATTATTTGTTCAAAGCATTTCTAATTAGCGAACTACTGGAGTAGCAGCCAGATCCTCGGCTTTCACGTAGAGAGGCCCTTCAGCAAACGCCAGCTCTTGTGAAGTCGTTGAATATGTGCGATGTTTCCTATTTGTAGAACGTCTGTACATGTAATTAATTTGATGGCTCAATTAATGTTTTCCAAGATTCATTCTTTGTGTCGTTTTCCTTCAGGTCAGTGTTGTTCCGTTAAGTAACTTCATGGAACAGTAAGACTTGGTTCCGACCTGCAAGCTCCTAACTGACTTCACAGTCAGTAATATCACTGTTGGAAGCGTGTAAAACTTATGTTAGTTTAGTATTTGTGTTGTGATCATTTAGCCCCTCCGAAACTAAGATCACTCTGAAGTGCCATATATACGGATGAAGTGTAAATAATTTTAAGTTTACGAGAGGTGGAATTGAGGTACAAATTATTCCGTTTGAACTTCTCTTTCGAAGTTTTACTGTAAAAGTTGCGGAGACGAAGGAATTGTAAATTAGTATCTTGAATAACGAACTGTGAAATTTAAGTGTCGAATTTAAGTGTCATTGTTTTTTATGCCATGGAATATCGTGCGATGACGAATTTTCTTAATGACTCGACCAAAATTTATGAAGTGCCTCGTGAACATGTTGATGAGTGAAGAGTTGTGAGCGCCAGCTGCAGGTGACATTTTTGCGGCCCCATCACACCAGCATGACCCTGGCCCTCCTCAACGCCCACGCTCACGGTCAGTTGCTCGCTTTCATTTCTAAATGATAACATCGTGTCTGCACCCATTCATATCTCTGTTTGTTTATGCTGAACTCTTTGTTAGTTTATCTCAGTGTCAGATGCTTCTTGGAGCTATACAGGAAGTTACGTTGTGTCATTTTGTGTTCAATTGAATTGTAAACATACCGTGTGCCCTCTTCTTATTCTTCATGGTGCTGAGTTTGAGGCTGTTCAGTGATGAGTGTTGTTAGCTCGTGTGAAATGCGTGTGGACTTGCGACGCACGTTGCGTGTCGCAAGTGTTGCTCAATTTTGGCTTTACGAGTTGTTCTTCAAAATCCCTTAAGTGTCTGATAGAACCCTTTTGAAAATGTCTGATAAAGCTGGGATGGCGACCAATGTGACGCAGCAATCAATAATTTCAGCTCTATTTATGGTAAACTACGGTTACACAATGCGACGATATCGGTATTTGACGTCCAACTCTTCAAATAAGGCAGTGGTGGAACATTCACTGCTTCTTTGTTAGTATTGGATGTTAATGTAATGTTGACGTTGGTTTTAATGATATATTCAAATTCCTGTACTGTGAATGTATTCACAGAATGTTTTCTCGTAAATGGATGTGCTTTATTCGATGGTGCGCATTTTCAGTTCATCATTTGCATCATGTACATACGTGAGCGTGTCATCGAACTTGGTACGACAAATATGGATCGGTACCTGATGGGAGTTAGATGTTCCATCACCTTCGGTTTTGTTGCGTTGCCCGTGTGAACGACTTGCTACATAATACTCGTGAATTATGGCGTCCAGCCACCTCCAGACCGTGAATCCGGCCGGCCAAGTTTACTTCTTGTGGACTTCTAGAGCCGCAACGAATCTTTTTCTTTGTCGGCCTAATTGTAGACTGAATTTCCTCCATGCGTGTTGCGTGTAGCTACACTGCTATGCTCGAGTGATAGGTGTCATTTACAGTGTATGTTGTTCACAAAACAAGATTAGTGTGTAAATTATGACATCAAGGCCTCTCAGGAGGTATAAGTGAGGCAATGTAAGACTATTGTATAGTAAGGTTTGTTTATCCGATTATATGGGGACTGGCGTTTTCAGTTCGAGTGTTCATTCTTTCTTTGGTATCTTTTCTTTGCCTTTTCGTCCTTTCGCTTCCTAACTTGCAGTTTCTAAGCACAGGGATTCTTGTGTGAGAACACACCATGTGCATAAATTAGCAACCAACGAGTTTCAACAGCCTGCTCAAAATTGTCACCTCTCTTCGATTTTTTGAGATCGCCTTTGCTATGGCAAAGGAAGTCTTTAACTAATATAATGAAGTAATCATGGAATCAGCTTCATTTTTATTGTAGTTCTAAATAATCTGAACTCGGGGCAAATTTTGGAAACAGTTGAGTCGACGAATTAAACGTGCTGGCTGTTCTTGTTCAATAACCAATACTCGTGATGCTACTCAACAAGTTTTTGAGTCATCACATGAGCATCGACTGCGCACGTCTGTGTTCCACTTAAAAAATTTCTAGATTTTTTACTCACAAATCGAGCTTCACTTTTTGATCTTGAACTGCCAAGACCTGAAATTTATGATGGAAACGTTTTGTAAGACAATGAATGTTCTGCACGGATTTACATTTCACGAAGTTTACCGTATCCGTTTACCCTCATGTTTTTCTCGATTAGTTTCGGAATAAATTTTGCAGTCTAAATCCAGATGTATCTCTGAATTACTATTCCATAAATAATGATCCATAAGCTATCTATGGTGTTTTAGAACCATATCTCTATATAGAAGCATGCAGGCAATATCTCTGCATTTGGTAAGATCAACATCGGAGGCCTTCATATATTTTATAGAGCTTTAATAGTATATTTTATAGAGATTTTATACACTATTATCGCAGCGCTATGGTCAAGCACTGCGATAATAGTGTAGAAATGTAGGTTACATATGGAATGTCGCTCACATCTGTGACGCTACGCGTGCCCGAGTGTCGCTGGATGGACACGGGGACTTGGTGTTGCTCGAGCGACTGTTGTGGCCTTACGAGCAGAGCTACTCGCGTCTATGGCATTTATAGAAATTTAATGATAAGAATCTTCTTTTATTGACAGAAATGCATTCTATGGTTGAACTTCATATCTAGCCTTACTTTGTGTTCTATAATGTTGGGAACCATTCCTGCGAAACGCGATCGATGATTTTTTTTTGTAAGCAATCATGGGCCATCTTTTCAGTACTGTATAATGTCATACGCAAAGTTAAGAGTAAATATTTCTCTCCCTGAATATAATTAGCAGTTTTCCGAGCTCGTAGATGTGTGGTTCCGAGCTGAAAGTTTAGTATGCATTTTTTTGTTCAAATTGGTTTTTGTGTTGTTACGGACCATCTTTTTTCGGATTAGTGCTCTCCTTTTTTGAACATGGGTTCTATTTTGTTTCATAATTTTTTCACTCTCTCTGTTTATTTATATGCGCAGGGTATGTGGACACACCTGCGTTGATTCCCCGCTCTCTTAATGCCTCACTAAATGGTGCTTCTGTCTTTCTCTCTTGAAAACACCTTTTGTATGGTTAGGAGCGCTTGAACTGATGGTCTAATCTGCTCGAATAGTAAATCTGTGTTGTGTTACTAATTTTTAAAGTTCATTGTTTTAACTGTAGCAAGTGACTCGACTTGTACCAATGGACGTGGCTGGGTTACGTAACATTCTAGTATTTGTGTGTGGGAATCCTGAGAGAATTTTACGTTTTAGCGTCTCGAGACTGTTTTTGCTTTCCTTCTTTTACCTTGCACTCACGGAGATACCGTTGTATTATGCAAGCCCCCCTTTACCTTTTCATGGTTGGGTTCAGTCTCGTTCCTGTTTTATTTTTGGTACCAGTTTTTGAGAGCCAAATTACATCATTGCTACCGAAAGAATTGTAAGATAGTAATGTTGGAATCCATAACATTCCGCTGCGAGTTAAGAGGTCATCGCACTTGAACGGGTAGAGAACTCGCATGAGGTTTTCGAATGCCCTTCCATGCATCGTGCACGTCAGTGAGAGAAGTAGAGCTTCAGCTGACCACTCGAACGCACCAGATCCGGCTGCCTGCCTCACCGCTCCATGGAGCTGCGTGCGTGTGACTCACCCACGCGCACGCATGAGACACTCAGGAAATGCTGTGCGGCTTCTTGGTCGGCTGTTGCTCTCGATGTCCAGGCAGGGGCTTCTCAAGGTGATCTCGCTCATTGTAGGTACGCCACTGCTACCTAAACTCAACTCTTCATGAGCTAAGGAGCTTGTTGGAGAGTCCAAGCGATTCTTTTCTCCTTTCTGAAATTCCTACGTAAGTCAATCGGTCATTTGTGGGAGTAAATTGTTGGTTTAAGCATGAATGTGTACGTCATAGAAGTACAATTTTTTGCAATTCCTTAATCATTTACTCTGGAATTCCTTACCGTGAACAGGGAATTGTTCATATTTGTATAGTTTTACTGGACAATTAATTCATTAAACACCGAGACTGAAAGGGACACTTTCATGTCAGTTAATTTTTGTGCTGTACTTAATTTTATTACAATTGCTAACCTCGCTGCAACTCACTGGTGGACTTTGTTGGCATGTTATTTATTCGTTTCATCTCATCAGAATTTTTAGAATGGATTTCCCGCTCACAATAGGATTTCTGTCCCTAGATTTGTGTGTCGCAATTATTTCTGTTTTTTTTCGTTAGTTTTGTTATTTAATCTGTTCTTTTTCGTTTCGTTATTCATCGTGCTGGTTTCGTTGCAATTTACGCTTTTTGGTTTGTAAAGCAAGCTATGCCAATTTTGTAATTCTTTCCATAAAGTCTAAATAGAAGTCATTTATTTATCACTTTTTTGTGATTACTATGAGTGAGTTGGTGTTAGTAAATGACCTCTTTCGACGCTCATATCCTGAACCAGCTTCTGGGGCTAACTTCTCAGTTATTTTATTTTTTATCCTCTTCGTTCAAGAGCATCGAGTGAATATTAACCAAGTCATGTATTGGGTCACTTCCGTTAAATCTCCATCAGAACATTGCCGTGCAACAAAACTGCGGAGCGCTTGCGTTACCTGCAATTTTTCTGTTAATGCAATGAATGGCAGCAATTTTCTAATGCTTTCGCTCCTTCATTCTCACGACAGGCAAGTGCAAAGGGCAAGCGCAACTTCTCTGGGTTCCCGAGTCGCATTTGTCGCCGTGCGAGCTTTAAAATTTTCTTTCGCAAGAAAAGTTGCGCGTTAGATGTTCCTAGTACAGAGTACTGCCATTCGAAATTGGGCAAAGAGCTTGGTATCTGCTTGAGGAAATATGGTAGCGAGCGGTTTGAAAAAATTGTCCTCATGTGAGCTCCAAACAGATGTGAGGCATTGAAATGTGCCTGTTTCGTCGCACTCGCAGCGTGGGGACCAGGTTCAGCCATCTCGTTTTACTAATTTGTCGCCAGGTGTAACTGGTGCACACCAAATGTAAAGTTATCCCCTCAGGAGGATAAAACTATTGTACCTATGGGAATTAGCGCTCCCAGGGGGAAAATGTGAGGTCCTGAGCTGAGAGTTAAGAAGGCCTTCTTTTTATTGAAATAAAAGGTTTTTTGTTTTGTTAAAGACCATTATTTTCGGTTCACTGCTGTTCTGTTTTTTAGCACCTCTGACTTTCTTCAACTTTTATTTTGTTTCATAACCTTCCTTCTTATTTTACTGTCTCTATGCGCACGGGTTCCTTTGCGAGATCACCCTTTGTGCATAGATTCCACGTTTCCTTAACTCCATACTAAATGGGGCCGTCATCCTTCCTCTCTTTGAACATCTCTGTTGTGGTATAGGGAGGCTAAAACTAATTTATAATCAATCATTTAAAGTCATCTGGTTTTTATTGGATAATTCCATTGGCTCTAATTTTGATTTGCCTGCCTGGGAATGAAACAACATCGATACGATAAAGGGAAAATCTTTTGTTTTACATGTTTTGAGTGCTATACGCATAACTAATTCATGCGTCCTAACTTTTTATGTTAGGAATATTGAAGTTTACGTGTTTTTTCTGGACAAAATTATGCAACTTTTTTGTTCAACTATAGGCAACAAAGGTGAACGAGGCGTTTGGAGCTGTGAGTCAAGTCTCACTTCCTTACGATGACGCTCAAGTTCTCCACTCCATCTGGAAGAAGTTTGATAGTGCTCATGCAACCTCCGAACTTTCTTCACTCTGAATCAAAGTTCCATGTCTGCTTGAGAGCACCCGTTTGGCTGTACAAGACTGTGGAGGTTGCTTTGGCGACCTAAGCCTATTTTGTATGCGCTCATTTGAAAGCAATTCTGGAGAGAAAATCGTTCTTCTTGCACAAATTCGTTGCGTTTTAATAATGTAAATGCTATTGTTCCTCACTAGTGTATCATCGTTTAATGGTAACCAATTCTTTTTTGTCTGGTGAGCGAAAAAAGCAATCAGAAGCACTGCAAGAAATGGTTACTTTCATGTAAATTTTAACAAACTTGCTGATAAAATCTACGAATGAATCGTATATTTTTAAAACTCTCATTTCAGTGTATTTTTTCCAGGAAAATTGCAATGATCATGAGTTTTCCCTATCAGCTCATGTCCCAAGCTGAGAATTAGGTAGGCCTTCTTTTTGTTGAAATGAAATGTGTTTTTTCATTATGTTAAGGACCACCTTTTTTCGATTCACTACTGTCCTGTTTTTTTCAGCATCTCTGACTTTCTTCTTCAACTTTGATCTTATTTCATGAACTTCTTTCTCAACTTACTGTTTCTATGCCCCTTCTGACAAGATTCCTCATTCTCTTATCTCCATACTATATGGTGCCTTCCTCTTTCCTCTCTTCGATACGCTCTTTTTGTAGCGGTTAGGGAGGCTTAAACTAACCTATAATCTAATCTAATCTCAGCTCATGTACTAATTTCGTGAGTGAAGTTTAAATCTTGTTTGCTTTGCTACAGTGTGTTAGTTATCGCACTTCAACTAAGGCTTCTATAGTACGTGTTCTGTTATTTTTTCGGATATATATTGAATTCAATGCAATTTAACCAGTCAGTTTTCAAGTCTGAAATTTTATTTTTTGTAGTTGATGTTATAAAAACGGAAACATTTTTAAGCCGAGTAGGGGTTTATCAAGTGAGGCCATATTTATTAAAGGAATACTGGAAGTATATGGCTACCTGCTCTGTTAACTACTATAATTTTTCTGCGAAGTTAAATGTTTACTGTTTACTAGAAAAAGCATCAGTAACTAGCAAATCTTATTGCATTTTTGAAATAAAAACAAATGTAAATGAAGAACTGAGAATAAATGTTCAAGTACTGAAACCTGTATATGGTGCGCAAAAAGGCACGCGAGACGCATTGTTTCATTTACGACTCCCGTCTTCTTCTTTTAACATACCCCAACCACGATGCTCTATCATTACAATTGAATTAAGAGAGGTAATTAAATGGTGCTATCCGGTGATGCTTTGTCTAGCTACCCGCACTGCTCTGCCGTCAAAACGTTTCGATGCACACATGTCTCGGTAAACCCAAAGAATATACAGTCTAAGTAGGTTCTCTTCAGAATGATTCGGTGATCTGAACTAGAGTGAGTGCTGTCATGTTTTTACAGCACATGGCTGGTTTGTCTCCCGATTCACTTTGCATTTATCATAAATTGTTTTACCAGCGTTAGTGTGTAGCATCTCTATTTGTTGTATTATCTTCTAACATCGCTGGAACACAAGGAAATGGGTTCCTTTTGAGCAAATCTTTATGCCTCCCAATTAGGTGTCGTAAGCTTAGCTAAAATGTTCGAAGTAATCGTTCAACCTGGTTAAGTTTCCTTATCTTATTGTTGCGTATGTACTGAGGGGAAGATCGCTGTAGTCCTTTGAACGTTCTTTAACATGAACAACAAGTGATGCACTCTCTGATTCCTCTCAAGTGGATGCAATCGTCATCCCTATGAGCGCTAACGGTCCTAGGAGGAAGATTTGAGGTCCCGAGCTGAAAGTTAGATATGCAATTATTTTGTTATAATATTTTTTTTACATTGTTACAAGTTAGTGTTTTAGTTCACCGTAGTCTTTTTTCAAAGTCTATTACTTTCTTCTTCAAATATAATAGTATTCTATATAATTCTTTCTGTCTCGTTTCTATCCTCAGAGTGTTGGGACACACTTTGTGCATAGATTCCCAGTACCCTAAGCTCAATACCAAACGCTGTCTTCCTCCTTCATGTCTTAAAAACACCGTTGTTGTGACTAGAGAGGCTTAAACTAACCATTTGATCTGCACTGCTGAATTTCAGGACATAATTCAAACTAGAGGCCAGGCTGTAAGTGTAGACTCGTCATTGAGGGACAAGTTCGAGTTGTGATGCCCATTAACCCGTGAGTCACAGCATGTGATCGAGGTACCCTTGTGTTCTGCAACGCTGGGGTAACTGTCGCGACTGCTTGCTGACCTTCTCATGACCAGCTACGTTACCGCCTCGCCACCTGCCAGCTGGTGAAGTGTTTTACTGGCAGTGGCTGGGTTGCACTTCATGAAAACATTATCAGTTGACGATACTTGAGTTCAAGTGAAGGGTGCTGTGTGCTTCATTTTGAGGCACCGTTGTCAGAGGACGAGGCTTTATTTCAGTGAACAACCACATACACTTTTGAACGGGAATTCAATACACTGAACCATGTTTCTGTGACACGGAATCGACCTTTGCGTCAGTGAATTACTTCTTTACAGCTGTGCGTGTGTAGACTTCATGTTTTGAAGTTGAGTGGTAGGTTCAGGCACTAATGAAGATTTCTCACTGGCTCAAAATATTGTCGAAGAGGAGCTGCGAGGAACATTTTAACATAAGGTCATCAAGGTCTTTGGTGCAGTCAAATTAGGCTCATTGCTTGCGTGCCTCCAATAGTTCGAAGAGAACTGCGCACCGCCACTTTCCCTGTGCTTTCCGAGGGCCGAAAAAAAAGAACAGTCCGTCGCAAAAAACTGATATTGGAAAAACGATGAACATTATCATTATATAGAGCGTGGACTGCCGGCCCGCGCATGCGGTTAATGGTGAGTTTCAACTGTCAATGATTACATTTTATATTTCCTTATTCAAGTTTGCTGCGGTGTGGCAATTGTGGGCGAGAGATTTCTTACATTACATATTGGCATGGATCTTCAATGTTTACTGTAGGCCATTCATTTTACGTCATGAATGTACAACTTTTTAGTAGGCTTATTGTATGTTCAAGTTAAATAACATTTACCACATTTTTTCAAGTTTACCATAATTTGAGCAATTGTGTTCTATGAATGTTGAATATTTATTTTAAAATAAGTTAATGAACTTCTAAAAGTTAGTCATTTTTCCGTATGCGAAAATCCTCTGCTTGATGTTCTAAACTGGAATGAAATATCACCTTCTTTCCCCGAGCGAAGTATTGTCAGCTTCAATTTTGTCACAGTAGCTCTAAGGAAAGCATTTTACGGCTGTTAATTGGCGAGTGCTTTGTGTTGGCGGCCAGCGCGCAGGCGAGTTTTAGCTCCACTTGCGGTGGTGACGGCGGCTGGTCCCGCGCTCACGGCGGAACTCGGGGCTGCTGGCTAACGCGCCTCACGGACGCGCGTAACTTCATGCAAACTTTAGTGTATAAATTGAGATTTTTATTTAAAGCGATCTACTGAACCATTGTACGCTGTTAGGAATGAAAGTTGTATAGTTATTCATTTTAGCTTTCTCGTGGGGACTCACGTATGTTGTTCTGGCGCTGCTGAACCCTGATCGTCATTGAACTGAGGTGACGAGGCTTGACGAAACTGGTACGGAGATGTATTAAGAACTACAATTATGAGAACAATTTCATAACGAATAATAAAAGCCTTAAAAAACTGTGGCGAGATGGTAATGAAGTACTGTTGCTGATCCTCGCATTTTACCCCTCCACTCGTATTTATTTTAAAAAAACAGCTGCAAGCTAATTGTACTTGTTTCATGATCTGTCTTTCATGGCATCAATTTTTATTTCAAAAGTGTGTGAAACTCAAAATTAACGGTTTTTTTTTACACACAAGGTATTACGCTGTACCATTGAATGATACGGGAGTAAAGCATTTCCTCCTTACACTGCATTTCCTATAAGGTGTTACACTGCAATTTGAGAAATTAGCGAATATGGCGTTCGCTCACCAGGTATTGGACTACACCATTTGAGAGGTACCGGAATAAGGCGTTTACTTGCCAGGTATTTTACAATACCATTTGAGGAATACTGAAATAAGTGTTTGGCCAGTAGGGTGTGCATTATACCATTCAAGAAATACAGGAATAAGTCATTTGCTCCTAAGATATTCGAGTGAATTTTTTAATGAAGTTTCGTTTGGAGTTGACTCATTTTATAAACAATTTCGCTGATCACGGTTTTTTCACAAGACACAAGCAATCATATTTATGCGTCGGATGATATAATTTGCTAACCATTATTTCAGATGGAGGTAGCTACGTGAATGAATGTCTTTCACCTTGCATCCATCCATTTTTAATTACGTTGCGGCTCATTTTGTACGCATTTGTTCCCCTATAAGCTCCTTCAATGGCCGTTTGAAGACGAGATTAGTGTATTAAATACATGGCAGCGCTGTTTCGCATTGCTTGATGTCGTTATCACCGCTAATTGGATTGATTGAACTCGTTTTAACTTCCTTCATTGCATCAACAACAATCATTGTCCTCGACTCACTTGTGCTCACGAATTTCCCCGCATATTCTAATGGCAAGACAATCACGCGACTGGATCGTGAGACTAGTGCGTGTGGACTCCATGGCACTAACTGCTGTTGTTCGTTTGTTGGAGGCTTAATGAGGGAAGAGCTCAGCCGTCACGTGCGTGTTTGTCGTGGCACGTTGAGTGAAGGCCATGCCTGCACAGGAGACCTAATGGCTGTAGTTACTTCACTGGACAACAGTTGATCATTTGTAGGAGAGAGGCATAGTTGAAGAACTCGCTCTGTGTCACATTTTTATCGGACAGTATACTTTTGGACTTGTTCTCGTGAGGTAATACTTTAATGCATGGAGCTCCGTAACGAGTTAAAGTGGAACGAGTCGGCCTGGAACGAGTCACATGAGACCGATGACTTGGATGTACATCTTTATCTCAATGAAAACCAATAACTGAGATGCATAAATCAATAATCTGTATACCTTGGATGTATCCCTTTGTCTCAATGAAATAATGCACCAATAATTACAATCGACATTTTTCTGGATGTTCTACCTCCGAAGAAGGATTCATTTATTGGATCTATAAAAACTAGTTCTCTTGAAAAAAAGATGCGAGGTCCCGAGCTAAAGATTAGGTTGAAATTTGTTGGAGTAAAATAATTTTTTTCTCATGCGATGGACCATCTTTTTTCGGTTCACTGTTTCTATATTATAGCACCTATTATTCTTACTTCTTGAAATTTTATCTTGCTTTATTAACTTTTTTCAATCTCGTTTATATGCGCAGGGTCTGGGGACGCCTCGAGTATAAATCCCCCGTTCACTTAACTCCACACTAAATGGTACCTCCCTCCCTCTTCTCTTATGATCATCTCTGATGTGGTTAGGAAGTCTTAAATTAATTTTTAATTTTATAATCACAGGATGTTTTGTTTTTTAATTTAGGTTTTTGTTACAGGTCTGGGGTGCAGTTTTTAGGTTTGTGTTACAGGACTGGGGTTCTCTTTTTCTTGTTTTCGATGATTATTCGTAAATTTTTGTGCACTTCTTGAATGTGGTTTAGTCAAGTAAATCTGTGTTTTTTCGACTAGGTTTTTTTGAATTATTTTACATCATAAGTGAAAGGAAGCCCGGCTACTCTCTCTTGGCTTAGATCAACTTCCTAAAGGTTCAACTGCTCTTCCTTTTAACCTAAAAGTTGATACAATACGCACGGAAAAAAAAGTAGTCTATGGTGATTTTATTGCAACCGATGAATTTTCCCCATGACGTTTGTGTTACCTTAAACATACTTCTAGTATGGTGAATCTGAATTCGTACGAACATCTGGAACGATTATTTTACCATTTTCATTTGCAAAGGGCATGGACAGAGTTAAAATTTTTATGGAATTCAACATACTTAAACTTATCCATACTTGGAACGGTAAAATTGGCACATTACGCCCCTCTTGTAAGTTTCTGAAGCGTCTAGTTTCGAGTGCAGTTTTTACCGTCTTCATAATAACATGCGGCCTCAGCCGTTTTACCGTCTTCATTATAACATGCGGCCTCAGCCGTTTTACCGTCTTCATTGTAACATGCGGCCTCAGCCGTTTTACCGTCTTCATTATAACATGCGGCCTCACCCGTTTTACCGTC